>JBBPRE010000285.1:0-12342 GCA_038092935.1 Boletus roseobadius
ATCTAAAGAGGGAGTAGAAATGCAGGAAAAGAAGGTGTCAGGGGTATTGGATTGGCCAGTTCCCACACGCCTCAAACAACTGCAAGGCTTCCTCGGACTCTGTAATTATTACCGACAATTTATTGAAGGCTTCGCAGACATCGCATGCCCATTGAACGATCTAACCAAAAAAGACGTTCTATTCAAATGGGAACCAAAGCATCAAATTGCCTTTGATTCTTTAAAAGCCAAATTCAAAGAATCACCCCTGTTGGCCTATCCAGATCGAGACAAAGAAATGCGTCTCGAAATGGATGCCTCAGATATTGCCACAGGGGCAGTGCTTTTGGTTAAATGCGATGATGGTCTCTGGAGACCCTGCGCCTTCATTTGCCATTCTTTTGACAGTGCCGAGCACAACTATCCTATTTATGACAAAGAACTCTTAGCAGTCATTCAAGCATTAGAAGAATGGCGACACTACCTAATTGGTAGAGAAGGTTTCGAGATCTGGACAGATCACAAGAATCTCGAATATTGGAAAAAACCCCAAACCTTATCCGGTCAGCAAGCTCGATGGCATGCACTTTTACAAGAGTTTAATTATGTTTTTGTTTATAAACCCGGTACATCAAATGGTCGTGCAGATGCCTTATCTCGCAGACCGGACCATGGTGATGCTGTCACAGATCATAACCAGAACATTACCATATTACCTCCTTCTCTTTTCATTAACAATATCGAACTCTCTTCCTCTTTTTACGAAAAAATCATAAAAGAATCAGAAAAAATACGGGAAGAATCCTTTAACGAATACACTTACGATTACGATAACTATATTTTCAAAAACAACAAAAACAAAGTCTTTGTTCCTGAACCCTTATGTACAGAACTTCTCACTATTTGTCATGATTCCCCCATTGGTGGACATTCCAGACAAGCCCGTACTTCTCATCTTCTTACTCAACACTTCTCGTGGCCTGGCGTCACAAAAGACATTAAAAATTACATAGATAGCTGCCAAGTGTGCACCCAAACAAAGGGAAAGTCAAAAGCACCAGCAGGGAAACTCCTTCCTTTACCTGCTTCTAAATGACCTTGGGAAGATTTATCTGTCAATTTCATCACGGGATTACCCACTTCCCATGGTTACACTGCCATTTGCATCATCGTTGATTGATTTTCTAAAGAAGTCGTTTTTATTCCCACTTATGATACTGTTTCTTCTAAGGACTTAGCCGTTATCTTCAGAGACAATATTTGGTGTATCCACGGACTTCCTTCTACGATCATTTCTGATCGAGGACCCCAGTTTGTTTTGGACTTTACTTCTGAATTATGTAAACTCCTCTCTATCTCCCAGAAAATCTCCACCGCCTATCACCCCCAAACAGATGGACAAACAGAGCGTATCAATAGAGAACTAGAACAGTATCTCTGCTCTTACATAGCAAAGCGACAAACCGAATGGGCCGAATGGCTCAAGGTCGCTCAATTCCATCATAATAACTCTCTTACCACCGCCACCAGCACTATTCCTTTTAACATCACTCGTAACTACGCCCCTCGTATGGGATTTGAAGGAAAAGCCAAAGGCATGGGAAAAGAATTCGGCATGGAGATGGGAAAAAGCCATAAAGAAGTAGAGGATGCATTGGAGGAAGCACGAGAAAGAATGAAGAAGCAATTGGAATCTAAACGTTCCGAAGCTCCTAAATATGAGAAAGGACAACAAGTTTGGCTCTCAGCCGAACACCTGAAGCTCCCTTATACAGCAAAGAAGTTGACACAAAAATGGATTGGTCCTTACGAAATCCTCAAAGTCCTTCCTAACGCCGTTAAACTCAAATTGCCCAACTCTATTCGCATTCACCCCACCGTTAACATCTCACGTGTTAAACCTTATCGAGCAACCCTCCCAGGTCAACCAGTCTCACGCCCAGACACAATTGAAGTTGACAAAGAAGGAGTAGAGCAATTTGAAATTGACTACATCGCGGCATCTCGTCTCAAAGACCGCCAGCTTCAATATCTCATACATTGGAAAGGCTACGATGAATCCAACAGAACATGGGAATCTGGTGACATAATTAATACTGCCCCTCAGGCAGTTGCCGATTTCCATAAGAAGAATCCATCAGCTCCTCGGAAACTTCATGGCCTTACCCTGGGAGATTTCTCTTCACTCTTTTCTCAATACGAAAACTTTACCAAAACTAATTATCACAGGACTCGCCTGGAATTCAAGTCTTAAAGAGGGAGTAGTGTTATGATATACTATATTTTCAAACATTTTTAACTTAGCACATTCGCGCATTACTTTACATCCTTCAGACTTCGAAGTCACGTGATGTGCACGTGACCATGGGAAACTACATGTGACCTATGGTCTAGACAAACATGTTGCACACACGCCTTATTAATTTCCGCTTCTTCTTCCCATCATCATTCTTCTTCTCTCACAAACCCTTCTATATCTAGTAGTCGTTCCCATGAACCCTATGGTCCGTGCGCCATCCTGTAACATATATAAAGTAGCAGTACTCGACTGGACTCCCCAGTCTAATCCATTTGTCACTTGCGACCTACGTCCTTGCAAGTTGATTAAGGAAGGCCCACCTCTTTTCATTACCACCTCTGCTTCTTTCTCTTTAGTAAAGTTTGGTGTAGCTCAAGACAAGTCCTGCCAGTGTTCACTCGAGATCATCTCGCAACATTTTCCAGCATGGTTCACAACAAGAAGGTGCTCTGTGTTTGTGGTGAGACAACACTTTCCAATGGCAAGCAGTCCATCATCACGATGATGCAGGTCCACAAGTACTTCATCTCGCACCACATGGCCAAGACTTTTGAGTTGCTCCTTGGTTCCATCACCTGTTTACCTGGTTGTTTCACACTTTTCCATCTCCATTCAGCCGACACGCACAAGCCTCTGTTGATCTCGAACCAGATGGTGAGTCTCAGATTACTCTCAGAATCGTGTCGACATGTTGCACATGAAGAACCTGCTGTATCTCAGAGAGGATCGTTACTTGATGACGCTCCTACTGGAACACTCCTACTGGAACATTTCCTGATGTACAAAACGCGGTTTGTCCGAGATGCCCATGCGTATACGGTCACACTGGATGACCACAAGATTTTGCTTTCACAACATCATCGTCGGATCAACTCAACAATCAACAAAGGACATCTATGTGGCATCAAGT
Organism: Boletus roseobadius; assembly: GCA_038092935.1. Classification (NCBI taxonomy): domain Eukaryota; kingdom Fungi; phylum Basidiomycota; class Agaricomycetes; order Boletales; family Boletaceae; genus Boletus; species Boletus roseobadius. Next base: position 3,189 of record JBBPRE010000285.1, read on the forward strand.
TGCTTGACTACTATCTCGAACACAATTGAGGTCCCCCCATGAGTGCAAAGGACTTTGGACCCAGACCCAGCCTTCCCCTTCTTTGCTCCTCAAACCTATTGTTTTAAAAAGTGGATTCATTCGAAGAAATGATCGTAGCTACTACAAACCAATGTACAGTGGCTCAAAAAAGTGTCCCAATGTTTGGCTATTTTGCAAAGAGTTGATGTTTGCAAGAGAACCAAAAGATGTAAGCTCTAACCCTTGCTGGGTCATCAATAGCCCTAATCCTTGCCCTGAATCTAAGCCCTTGGTCATGTGATTTGTCTGCCATGGCATTGAGATATAATCATATTAAAATGACATATCATTGGGACACTTTTTTGACTGTGATGTTATCAGTCATTATTTAGTAAATAACATAATGTTCTGATGGATGCTGGGCTTCAACCCTGTCTGATCATGTAACTTACATAATTCTGAGTAATATAAAGGGCTGGAATACCACCCAGCTAATCCTACTTCATCATGAAATCCATTTCTACCTCTACTAGAGCCAATATCCTTTTTTTCTCTAAATCTGGCCTTTCTGCTAGGAGAATATCCTCCCAAACTGGTCTGGAGAAGTCTACTGTGGCCAGGGCTATCAAAGAGATCCATCCAGGCAAGGAAAATATCCAATTAGGATGTTCTTCCAAGCTTTCTCCTACTAATAAAAGGAGAATTGTCTCTAGTATCACCTCTGGCAAGGTTGGAAATGCTGTCCAGGCAACCAATCTCATCAATTCTGCCCTCTCCTCTCCTGTCTCTTCCCAAACTGTTTGAAGTGTACTCAAGTCTGCATCTCCAAAGGCTGTAGTCAAGAGAAAGAAACCACTCTTGTCTGTTAGGCATAGGTAACACAGGCTGGCCTTTGCTCTTAAGCACCAACACTGGACTGTGGAGGACTGGATTAGGGTCAGATGGTCAGATGAGACCAATATCAACAGGATTGGGTCAAATGGAAGGAAATATGTATGGAAAGTGGCAGGAAAGCCTTTGCAAGACAAGAAAGTACAGGGGATAGTAAAGTTAGAAGGGGGTTCCTTGATGGTTTGGGGATGCATGGGTTGGAATGGAGTGGGAATTCTTGCAGAGGTGGAAGGGAGGATGAATGCTGAGTAGTATATCTCCATTTTGGAGGATAATCTGCTTCCTACCATGAAAAATTCTGGAATCCCTGAGGAGAGCATTATCTTTTAACAAGATAATGACCCCAAGTACACCTCTAAAAGAGCAAAGGAGTGGCTGGAATCTCAAGGGATCAAGGTCCTTGATTGGCCAGCACAGTCTCCAAACCTTAATTCCATTGAGCATCTCTGGCAAATCCTCAAAAAGAAGCTTGACAGCCATACAACACCACTAAGAGGAGTTTGGAAGCTTTGATAGAGGATTGAAGTGGAATGGAGCAAGATAGAGGTTGAGGAGTGTCAAAGACTAATAGAAAGCATGCCTTGAAGACTAGAGGCAGTGATAAAGGTAAAGGGAGGGCATATAAAATACTAAAATTGTAGAATGGAAATGTTGCTCAAAAAAGTGTCCCAATGACATGTTATTTTAATATAATTATATCTCAGTGCCATGGCAACCAAATCACATGGCCAGGGGCTCGGATTCAGGGCAGGGGTTTGGGCTATTAATAACCCAGCAAGGATTAGAGCTAATATCTTTTGGTTCTCTTGCAAACATCAACTCTTTGCAAAATAGCCAAACATTGGGACATTTTTTTGAGCCACTGTACTGTACCTCAATGTCAACATCACTAAGATGCCTGGGCCATCCAACCCTCTTCTTCTGAACAGCATCTTCACCTGGGTTGGGGATGGTCCCATGTGCATCAAAATGAGCAAGAATGTGTTTGATGGAGCAAGTGGAAAGGTTTAAGCACATGGCAATCTGTTCATGATCTAGGAATTTTGAAAGGCAAACAATGGACCACTGTGTGTTGGGAGTCATTTGCTGACCTCATGGCATGGCTACAGTGCTGTTTTGAGCACTGAATCCCAAAATCACAAAATATTAAAATCTTAGATTTTCGCCTTTGGTCAGGTCAGAAAGTGTTCTTCTAGGCTGTCCAGGTCAATTGGTGTTGTTTCTGTCGAATTCCAAGTGGGCATTGAGAAGATGTGAATGATTGAAGTGGGGATGTGTTTTTGAATGTAATTTTCCCACAGTGACAACCATACTGAAAAAGACAGTAAATAATCATATGTTTTTGCTCAAGATTTCTTTGACAGACCTTGGCAAGAAAATGTGCTGAGCAGCCTATACAAATTTTACATATTGTGGCTGAAATGACATCAAAATTTCAAATGTTGTCCAAGGAAAAAATCACCTTGAATAAAATCTTTGGCAAGAATAACATGGTTAATCAATTTCTATGCAAGGCAGTATGGAAAGACAACCTCATAGGTGATCCCAACATCCCTTCTGATGCTGACCTCAGCAACTCCACCACTCATTGGTGGAAGAGATCCCAAGTAATCCTACATGGAATATATTATAAGCCAAGCTTGGTTGGATAAAAGCTAGTTATACTACAATCAATTCACCTCCTAGCCCCTTTTTCACTCTGGGAGGCTGTCCTAATGGCTATAATACCTTGGATTGGTTTGGAGATCCATGGTGCAGCTATCCACTTGTATTCCATCAATAGGCCACCTTTCCAGATGTGTTAGAAAGTGTACAATAATATTTTTTCGTTTTTTTTGTTGATAGGAATATATAAAATGAAATATAATATACCTGTGAAGTATAACTATATATGCATGTAGTATGCATTCACCTAAATCTCCTCCCACTTTCCTGACTTTGTCTAATGAGTGTCAAGACTGGGAGGAGAGAAATAAACATTGGAATTTTAAAAGACTTTGCAAAACATATTAAAAACACAACATTATGGCTTTCACAGCATATTTGGGGCTTTCCTAGATTTGTAAATACAAAGTATCAAAAAAGTGAAATGTCATCACATTACCATACAGTTTACTTATGCATAAGTGAATCAAATTGTGAATGTATAAGAGATTTACTCAGCAACCAATGTTGGAAAGATATATACAGTCAAAAAAGACAGCACTTTTGCTACCCTGCTTGGTATGTATCTATTAGTAGTGCAATACAACATATTTTCAGAAAAAATGACTTCCTCTTGTTATTTACATTCTGTATGCTACTATGCCCTCATATCAATGTTTCTAAGTTGCTTATTTCTGATGGCCTTCAGGCACCTGTTGCCTCCAATGTTAATGCAACAAGATGCCACCCAGCAGCAACACAATACCCTTCCAGTTTTTCTTCAGTGCAGCTTCAATGAGCACATGGATCATGCATACCCTAACCACCAGCCTGCCCCACGGGAAGTTATAAGGCTGAAGTTGTATACTATGAATGCCACTGATGACACTCTTCTTGAGCATCTGGCACAACTAAACCAGCAGTGGAATGACATATTTACTCAGGCACCAGATGGGAGACCATTTGCTGTACTTGGACTATGTTACCATAATATTGTTGTCTGTGCAAGTGCTAACTGTCTCCAGAATAAGCCACAGCTGGGTGATAGGAATGTTCTATACTATCTGATCTCCAACTCCACCCTTGCCATTCACATATGGGATAGTGGCATGCAACAGTATGGACAATACCATCCTGACTTCTTCAATGTTGGTCAACACAATGCTGCAAACACCCCTGATGGTTATAGGATCTGATACATTTCCTATATGGAGAGCAGCTTGTGTCCTGGAAGGCAGTCATGAAGGTAGAAACAATTTCCTAAAGGCAAAAAGAAATACAGCATTCAAGCAGAATCATCATCTGTCCACATGCAGACCATTACTTTCCTATGGACCATCTGCAGTTTGCCAACCTTAGGCTGCTATCCTCTATTAGCTCAGCATGTAGTATGTTTTACTTGTCTTGTTTTTTGATCATATAATGGTGTAGTAATCAGAAGTTGAGGGGCATTGCTTCCTTTGCACAAATTGAAATTGAAGTTGCTATGTAGTATAATAATGCTTTTGCTGTATGAAATTTCACCCTCCATGCCATCATGGAACCAAATAGTAAGTGGTGAAATGATTGTCTCTAAAATAAATTAAACCTTTGATATGGAGAGTGGTCTGTCTTAATCTATCTATTACTTTTATACTATGTAATATTTCAAATTCAGTGGATAAAGATTCTACATCAAATATAATAATATACTATGGGCACTTTTGGATAGTGGATTTTGTTGTCAAAAATGCAGTCACATTCATTACAAAAAGGCACATCTTGTAATGACACAACAATCCATTCATTCAGATGTTGATTTTGCAGTACCATTTAGAATTTAAAAATTCACAGAATTATTGTTAGTATATACTTGAATTTTGTTGCAAGTTGTACACTGAATCTATCCAGGCTAAAATCCATGACCAATTATGATTAAAGCAAGTTCACTTACACTTGCAAATGATTTACCCATAGGAAATTGTGAGGGCTTGGTATTGTATACTTTAGCCTGTACTACATAACACACATTACTGCACACAGCTTTGTTATGTCTCATATTCTGAAATCCTTTCACAAGATTATTCATATATATACTGTGTGATTTCAGGTATTTGTTCCAGTATTTAGGTTTTTCATTCCAAATGGCATATAGAAATGAGAACAATGAGTTGCATGCACAACTCCAATTGATATAATCCCACAATGGTCCTTTTAACCCATCAAGAGATAGATTAGATATGATTTGATTATTGTTGTTGATCAGATGCTCAATAAATTTGGAGCATTGTATAACAATACTATTGTTTTTGATGTTCAGTGAATCAACTGTTAGATGATTTCAATTACAATATTTATGATTTTCCAAGATATGTCTATATCTTCTGACTCTAGTGGATCAATTGAACTAAACTAATGTATATTTTGTGAAATATATAATTCCACTATTTGAAATGTGCTATAAGAATGTTTCTTCTATGTCCAATAATATGTGTATGTGTGTAGATAGCTTGCTTTGAAACCAAAAATGAGTTGGACATATCCATATTATCCAGTAGCTCCAACTTCATGAATTTCTTTCTTAACCAACCAGATGCTTCACCTGTTATTTCATATGCTTACATAATCACTCAGATGCACCATCATTCCTGGACCTCTGGGGCCAGGTTTCAAACCTAAAAATGTGTGAAAAATGGCAAAATTGGACACTCATTAGAATTATGGGCCACAATTCCTTTGTTGACAGTTGCATGGTTGTAGCATGGATGTGGAAACATACATTCTACTACTATTTTATATCAACTTAGCTATATTTGTTGTTAGATTGAAATTCATATCACTCTTTTATTTTTGTTATTATTGATTTTAAATTTCAAACAATTTATACTTTATGGAAGAGAGATTGAATTAAAACAATTGATTAATTAGTCTCCAATTTGAATTATATAGAAGTATAATAATAAGAAAGCAATCATCAATGTGAATAATCCTGTAGCTTCAGCTAAAACAAATCCTAAGATTGTATAACTGAGTAATTTTCTTGGAGATTATGGCCACTTACATAATCTGGTCCAGTTGAATTTGTGCTAAGAGGGGATATACACTCACTGGCCACATTGATGAAGTCATTTAAGGCAGGAGGTGAGGGATGTGCTGAGAGGGAATATAGAATTATCGACAGCAGCAAGTGTGGAGTCATGATATGCCTCATAGCATGGTGATAAATTATTTCTGGAGAAAGATACTTGCTTTGTGTTCATTCCATCAACATACAGAGACTGGCATTTCAATGCACAACACAACTGATGATTAGGTCAGCTTGGATCCTCTGGGAATGATAGGCACTTACTATGAATGCAGAAAGTGCATACTATACATGGGCAATGGTGTGGATTAAATACTCTCAAAGATCAAAGGATTCTATGGGCTTAATGCATTGAGGTACCAGAACTCAACATGAAATTGTTCCAACTGGTGGTTGCTAAACCATTAAACCACTTTTCACTTCTCAATGGGTTAGTGTAAATTAATACTAGTATATACAAGCATCAACTTATATCATGCTCATGCTCATGCATGAAAAAATCCTTGGGGCTTGGGGATTGCTGACTTGTTTGACCTGGTTCATTTTTCACTGAAGAAGCATTTGTGGATTGTTTATTAGTGCCTGATTGTCTGTGTTAAAGAAGGTCAATGTAAACAGAGCACTACAAAAGTTTGTGAGGGCTGTCAATAGTAGCTTTTCAACCCCCTTTGTTACATCTCATCTGGGCAGAGGTTTTGTCACTGGCCCCTGGACCTGAACTGTGGCCACCATCACAGCCAGCTTTTACAAAGACTCCATTTCCCTTGTGAAAGCTGGCATTCTCTTAACACCTACCTCACCATTCATGCCCACAAAGCCCACTTGCATACTAAAAAGGATGAAAATACTTCATGGGCACTGTTCTAGAACACACCAACAATACTAGCCATGATATTATGTTCTTTGTATGGAGGCTTGAGTCAATGAGGTATGATCATGTGAGTTGAATGTAGAAATGGCCCCACTGTTATGACCAAGTAACAATGTAACATATACACCAATGTGTACTGGTCCATGTTCCACTCATCTAAAGTAGAGTTATTAATCTGTGTTATTTAACAAAAGGGATATGGTCCAAGAGGCTGGCTCTAACCAGGATGGAGAGAAGAAAGTGGCAGAGGAAAAGAGCAATGCAGGTGGGGGGAGCCAGCAAATGAACCAGATTTCATAATATATTGTATATGTCAAATTAAAGTTAGATACATCTGTCTTTGAAAAATGATGAAACCCTAATGCAGCACTAGGCCAGACCCATCAAATTTGAATTACCTTGCTAAGGGTCACTTATAGACATTTCTTGACTGATGTTTTATTTTTATTTTTTTGTACTACTTGGCAATGTGAGAATCAAGTGCATGATAAGATTGTTAGTTATCTACAACAAGACATTGCCAGCAACTCTTGAATGATCACTCATTGTATGGCTATCTGATTGTTGCTGTACTGGATGGTATGTCTGATGATGAAGTGGGTGTCAATGAAACAAGTGGCTGAGTTCCTAAATGATTGTTGGATTGAGGTCATGTATTTAGCAAGTTGGTTTGATAGTCCAAGATCTTTTGTTGCAATCCTTGCTCAACTGTTGAATGTCAAATATCAAGTGAAATAATTAGAACTTATGATTATGCCCAAGTACCACTCCCCTGGCATGTTGCATTGCCCAGTGGAATATTTCCTTCCATTTCACAAAAGTGGTGGATACTACCATTTCAGTGAGCATTTGCCTTGACAGGTTGCATTTTACCACCAACAAAAGTGCTCTTTTTGTGATCTGGTCCATGTCTGTATAGCATGGTGCCATTATGGTAGTGGTAGGTGGTATGGGGTTGGTTGCAGGGACATTTATTGTGGAAGTTGGAGCTGCTGATCCAGACATAATTGGAGGGGAAAGATGGAAAGATGGGAGTTATATATGTACTTGTTTTTGTGAGTTTGTAGGCCAGCTTATATGAATAGTCTAGAAGATGTTAGTTATCATTGCTGATTGTTGATAACATAATCTGCATTATATCAGAATCATATTCTGCTGCTCATGAGACTGCCCACTTATTTTGCTGCCATGAAGAGATCAGACAGCAACTGTATATGGTCCTGGATGATCCAAACAATGGATTTGATTATGTACTGCATTTGCTGCATGGTGAAGAAGTTGCTGGCTTGGGTGGCCCAGCAAAGATGACCTATGTAGTATATTGGTATCCATATATCATGGGAACAACATTAGTCCAGCCATCCTCATCTTGCACCCAATCCATTTGTATGGCTGTGCTTTATAGATCCAGTGTGCTCAGAGGTGTTGTAGTAGGAAAGTGGTGCTGAAAAGCAAACAATTTGGTTGATCCTGCAATGCCCATGTAGCAACATCATGTAATAATAACAAACAGGTGATTGGCTATCCTAGATCTGTTATCAGTTCATTGATCACATTATCTCAATAAACCATGTACCAGCACACTTGCTATCTTTGTACACCAAATTATCATCCTTGTTAGAGCCAATATCTGTTTCATCCAAATTGGACATCTTCTCTGATCCATCCTTCTTGTTATGGTTTAATTTCTACATGTCTATTTATTTTTACACTTAGTCAATTCTTTCTTTTCAAAGTCACATGAATAGATCACATGAATAGATCACATGACTCTTTATGACTTACAGCTTGACTAATCTGTTAGCTATTTTTAGATGTAGGCTATGCCATCAGTCATGGCAATGCACTCTAAATCTTCATGACTCTAATGGATGCATTTATCCTTGTATAGTTATATTGTTTCCATGATCATCTCCATGCTGTGCATGCTTCCTTCCTTCTCTCCTCTTCCACTCTGCCATAGCTTGCTATTGCATCATGTCTTTCATTATGATTTATTCTTTCTTCTTCCTCCTCCTCTTCTCCAGCCCACATCTATGCCTGTCACTGTAATATCTCTGACTCATCAGCGACCAGACTATTCTAGCCCCATCCACTAGCTGTTACGACCGTGTAACAAGTGACACCAACGTGTGTCAAGTTCCTAGCACCAGACTTCCGATCTGCAGAAGGTTCTTAGTATGACTAGTCCCACCGTGACTAGCATCGAGTGTATACTCTCCTGAGGATGAAGAGTATGATGAGGAGAGGAAACCGAGACCAGCGGCAAGAGGATCGAGCCAGCTGGGAACCCAAGCACATGGTAGATTGTGTAGGTTAAAGTTAGAGAGTAGATACAGGCGGAGCGCGAATATATATACTGCCTGAAGGCGTGTAGGGCAGGTGAGACTAAATAGGAAATAGGAAATAGGACTTCAGGGGAGGCACTATCGTGATGGTGAAGTAAGAAATGCATCGCGTATAAGAAGCACGTGACGTAATGGGGCAGTGTCCTCGGGAGAAACAGGAACAGGAGGAATCGGAAGGGAATATGAAATATGGAAGGAAACGGAATGCGGTCAAAAGAAGGCAGTGCCGTCGGAGGAAGTTGGAATTGGTTGGAAGTCCGCGAAGGCTTCGTCGGATATCTCGTACTCCTGGAGGGATGAGATGATGTCGTCCCATAAGGACGACTCTGGATAGTC
>JBBPRE010000286.1:0-12299 GCA_038092935.1 Boletus roseobadius
TGTCGAAAATAGCAGTAAATGATAATTTGTGGTCCATAGAAGCAAGCCAGAACCATGAAAAAATGTAAAATAAGTGTGCATAGGTCTATTCAGAATTGTCAAGCTACATGAGGTGCAAATCAAAGGCCACTAGTCATGCCAACATGATGCCAGTTGAGGAGGGCTAAGCGAACACAATGAGCACTTCATCTGTGCGATATGCCATAAAAGGAAGTGGCTTACCTGAGTAGCACGTCAAGTGATGCGTCAAGTAACACATCAAGTAACACAAGCAGAAGAAGCAGAAGAAAGGAAAACTTAATGCTGATGGACTACCAAAGCTACTCATGGGTGAGACATTCCGGATGCTCATCAATGAGCAAGTTGCTGCAACAGAGAAGGACAAAGTTGAACATGAGAACTGGTGGAAGTGAAAGGAAGCTCAAAGCGAGCTAATAGCAACCTGGAGAGAGGCAGATGAAGCACATAAACAGAGAAACAAGGAGCACACAGAGGCTTACCAAGAGCAATTGCACCTTTGGGAGGAAGAAAGAGACCTTGCGAAGGATGAGAAGTGGTGAGTTGGCTGGGCAAGGCCAAAGCGGGGCAAGTTGAAGGGAGCACCCCAAAGGCTCTGGGCTAAGAGTGGCGTGACAGTTGAAGCACAGGGTGAGAATGAGCATGACAGCAATGAGGGCATGCAGTCTGAAGGTGGGAGTGAGGATGTGATGAGTGATCACTGCAATATCATTGGATAATGCTTAGATCAGCTCTGCCACCATTGATATACCATTTTTGTAGCTGTTTAAAGTGCTGGTGGACCACAATAAAGCTACTTTTCTTGCAGTCAAGTTTACTACTAGTTTCTCAACATTTTACACTTCATATATATTATAGTCTAGAAGTAGCATTATAGTACCATACATCCTACATTTCTGATCCAGTAGATTTGTGGTGTTGTGCTCTCTGTGCAACCTACAAATTCACTATTTAAAGTGCCAGTGGATGACTGTAAGTTCCAACCCCAGTCCTCCGGACCAACTCCATTCCTATACATATGAACTCCAGCGCGTTCTTGTTAGAGATGTGACCCCTGACCTTCGGACCCTGTCCATACGACTTACGATATAAGTTACATTCCATTTCTTGATCTCCGTATATACTAGTCCCGCTGTATGTTCTCCTCTGTATCTGTGCTCTGCTTAGGAACACAGCTCTGGCTTTACATTACCTCTGACACCTTTACTTACAAACCAACTCCACCTCCGTTACTAAACCCTCTATGACTCCAAAGTATATAAACTCCATGAACAACTCTTGTATTTCCTTAGTTCAAATATCAACATAGTTTAACTCCTTCTCTCCACTCAAGTCTTGAAGACTCTTCTCTGTACCCTCCACTCAACTTGATGTCTAGTACGTTTTAAGTCTACCTCTGACCCTCAGTAAATTCTGGGACAACAGGACTCCTAACAAGGGCACACCACACACGGTGAAGCCAAGTCCCATCCGCTAAGGCAACTCCGGAGTTCCGGAGTTCGTTCTCCCCTTGGAGTTTATCTGTACTTAACCACTTTGCATGAAGATGTTGTCTGGGATTTCAAAATTATTATTTTTTGGTTTTTTGTAGGGGAATTAAGTGGCAGTGTTACATCCTGCCCAAGCTCTCTAGGAGACCCCCCTGATGGCAAATTGAAAGAAGAATGTATGGTTTTGGAGTCTTCAGAATCATCAACTTCTATGATTTCATCCTTTAACAGTATTTCAAATCTATTGGTGGGAGAAGCCAGAGCACACCCAGATATGTGCAACAGCTCTAATTATTTCCCTTCTTGGTGGCCAGCACGTCATAATCTTTGAACCAGGCACGAGCTTTGTCCAGGCTCATTCTTTTTATGGACCATAACCAGTCCCTTTCTTTTCCTTTGCTGTTATCGGCCTTCTTGGGTTCATTGCTTTTTTCATCATCCAAGGACGTTTCCTTGGTGTCTGTGGAGCAGACCTTGCATTCTTTCCCCTTGGTGGGTATGTATTTGGAGCAGCCCTTCTGATGGCTGCCACTGAGAAAGTGGCATTCACTGCATTGCAGCTTAGCCTTCTTGCAGTTTTTAGCGACATGCCCTGTGCCACCACAGTTGAAACATTTGATGCTGCCTGATTTAGTGGCATCAATTTCCATCATGTTTGGGTCTTTTACTTTAGCCCTTTCTGTGGTTCCCTTGGTAATGAATTTGAGCAGCTGTTTCCTGGTTCTGGCTATGTGAACTGCTTCTTAAACAAGGCAAGATCTTCAAACCTGCCATGTTTCAAAATAAGCCTCTCAACTATCTCTCAATTGGCATTTTTCTCTAAGAGCTCAATGAGTCTCCCGTCGTCATATTCAGCGAGTTTGATATGTTTCAAATTTCATGAGGAATATATCCATGGTAGAGTCTCCTTGCTTAAGGGAGGTGAGCACTTTGCAGTTCCAGTCCTTCTCAGTACTGGACCTGAAATGTTGCTTGACAAGAGCCTTGAATTTTGGCCAGGAACTATCATAGTCCCCAGTGAGCATCTTGTTCAGTTGCACTCTTACAAACACTCCTGCTTTGCCTTCTGTCATGCAAGACAGCACAGCTCTAATCCCAGCAAGTCCTAAGAGAGTGAGTTGGTTTACCTCATGCCATGCCTGGACATGAGTCCACCATTCTTCAAACTTCTTTCCTTGGGTACTGTCATAGGTCCCAGGGTCTGCAAATATTTTTGATATTTTCAGTTCTAAAGCTGCATGCCTCGAACCAGAAACTCCTTGTGCTGGGATGGCATTCAACTGGACCTCCAGCTCATCAATTTTGTTGTTTAGCACCATATTCAGGAACAACACTGACTCCAGTCTTGCTTCCTGACTTTCTAGGAAGAGTTGAAGTTCTCCTGCTAATTCTCCCCAGTTGGCAGAAGGATCAGATGATGCCAAGGAGAGTGCAGCAGCAAGGGAGTGGGAAAGAGAAGTCATTTTTCATAAGGAGAATGGGAATTTCTACAGGTAATGTTTGGGTTTATGTAAGGTGTGCCTTGGTCTTAGTACCTTGGCAGTATAGGCTTCATCAGGATATTCTTCATTGCCCCTAAGTCTCTTAACTGTGTGATGATAAACTCTTTTCCTTTTCTCAGGTACTTCCTCTGGTACCTCTTCCTCCTCTCTCTCTCTTTTAATCCTAGGTTCTGATAAGCAGGGGAGTTCGTTCCACACACTAGATATGAAACCGGTGAGCTCTACATCTGGAGAGATGGCCTTGGAAGTTGAGATAAAAGGTGTGGTGTGACATTGGATCAGATGGAATGGAAAGGTGTCTGGCCCTGGATGATTGTTGGGGTCATAATCTGAGTCAACCATTTGAATCTCTAACTCCTGTTCCAAATGAAACACTTTGCTGTTGTCTCAAAACCCTGCTTTCAAAGCATGGGCGAGGACAGCCAGTAGGTCCTTGTGGTAGAGTGGGTTGCCATTTGCGTCTTCTACAAAATAGAAGTGTGACAGCTTGAGTGGCTCATCTAAGTAACAAAATTTTGTTGCCAGAGAGGCAGGGGTGTCTTCACAAACTGGTTCCAGAGTTGGCAGCTCTGCTAACCTGTCAACAGGCTTCCACAAACTACTAATGGATATCACAGGCTGTTGTCTGTCAAGGATGCTAGTGACATAGGGGTGATCTATGTAGAGGGTTACTAGGTTCCTCCTTGATGAAGCCCCAAGCTGAAAGGTATGGGAAGCTATGTAGGGTTCTGTAAAACAAAATGCACACTAGCACGCATCTACTTGTGAGCAGGGTGCAGCTTTATCTCTTGAGAAGACCCAATGCACTGTCTATTGGCAAGTGGGGGGATGTGACAAGATGAAGTGTTGATAGTTTAGTTCTAGTGAAACAACCCTAAAGCAAGTGTGAATGTACTTCAGGTTGTCACAAACGTCCACTAAGGATGAGAGTAAAGGATGAAGGGAATTGGGCTCAGCCTTAAAGCTTCAGAGAAAACTCCAAGAAAACTAAACTGGAGGATGTCCAGTGAAGTCTCAAGGTCTTATATACTATTCATAGGGTTTGTACATGTTTGTATCAGACCTACTGATATGAGTATATATGGTCATATAGTAGAAATGGAGATTAAAGACATGAGTCATAACATGAGTTGAGCATAGCCATGAAATGAAAGAGCGGAAATGAAAACATAATGCAACTGCATGCAGTGGCAGAATGGAAGAGAAGTGCACAGCATGAAGATGAACATGGGAACAATATATCTATAAAAGATTAAATATGTTTGTTAGTGTCAGAGTGACTCAGAGTGCATCGCAATGACTGATGGCATAGCCTGCATCAAGAAGTCAAGTGATAAACAAGTCATGTGACTTTGAAGATGAAAATAAGTTAAAGTCAAAAGAAAGAAAGTTGTCATAAGTAATAAATAGATGATGATAGAAGCGAACCATAACACTTGATACTACTCAAATTACCTCACCTGTATACACCAAGTTCACAAGCATGATTTCTCCAGAGATTAGGCTCTGGACACTCTCATACAATTCCAACATGAATCCTACAATGAAGAGCTGCAGTCCATGGCAACTGCCAAAGCTCAGCTTGACTCTCTTAAAGTGGAAGTTGAGTCATGCACTGGTTCATCTGAACTCCCTGGCTCTATATCCCCTAATCATGGCATCCTTGAGGAGGACTCCCTTCCTGGCTCCCCTTCTGAAGGTGAACTCATTCCAGCTGCCCCTAACAATGAAGACAACATTATCTGGTGAAGGAGCAGGACTGTCTGTGTGAGGATTTTTGTTTGTAACAAGTATATACATATGTACATATGTATCTTTTCAGCAGTCCTGCAAGGTTGGTACAATAATTATTTGCAATTTACATACATCCCTCTTTTGCTCTTCCCCACAATTCAAGCTCTTCTAGACCTGAAAGGGCATGAAGGGAACTGCTGATTCAATGACAAAGAAATTTTGAGTAGATTAAGGAGACAATTCAAAGTACATACCAAATGTGACTAAATTTTCTCAGGGCTGGCACAGACCAGGCTCCTATCCACCACTGCCAGAGTGTTTGAGGCAATCCACTAGGACATCAGTCATAATATGGCAGTCTGATGCTCAATTGTGATAAAACATACTTAGGCATGGTGAACAAACATGTACACAAATTGAAGTCTGATGCCTGAACTCATCCAAACTTGTATGTACACCACCCTGCAGTGCCTACCATCTCTTGACCCCTCATCCAATGCAACTTCCACAGTCAGATACCAAACCCTGTTCACAGATAGTCCCTGCTTCAAATGATGTCCACAATGGCACTATCATCCTCTCCTTCTCCAACCCCCCCAACTCTACATACCTTGCACAACCCCCTTTCCAACTGAGTTCTACCTCGAGCAAGGCTCAACCATCAAGACATGCTTCAACATCAAGTAGACTCAGAAAAGACATGAGTACAGGGCATTTAGTGCATCATTTGGCTTGAACCTCCAAGGAATGGAATGAGCTCACCAAGCACATGGAAATTGCCATGAAGGATGAGGTCAATGAGTCCATGTCACACATTCACAAGGCTGATGAGACCAACAATCTCAAGAATCTCAACAGGAGAGGTCAGTGTAATCTCTATCTCTCACTTAAAATATGAGAGAACAGCAAAGATGAAGAGTCAACACAGTGTGTAGACAACATTTGGACACTATCATCCATGTCCACATGCACACAGCACCCCTTGCTTGTCCTCATCCAACATGACCCACTCATGTCCAAACATGAATATAAACATGTATTCATCTTCATCATCAGAATATCACCTTTTTTGACACAGTTACCACAGCCACTACATTAATGTACAGCAGTGTGACAGCATGACAGTGACATAGTACAACAACAGCACAGCCATACATTCAGATACATCATGTACAGTCATTTCAGAGTCCCCAAAGAAGCACAGAGTGGGGAGTGGATATCATGATTTGTGCTCACCAGCATACTACTCAGGCTAGCACAATAGACTCAGAGTATAGTACATCTACTTAGCATAAGTGTCCATACTATGTACATAGTGTGAGGCAATATCTCTGGGAACTGGAACCTTGGCAGCATCAATGGTTCAAGTTGTCCAGCATGACTCAAAAGGCAAGTACTACATGGGTAAAATTTTAATGTACTCAAAGATGGGGATGGACAACATGGTAATGGTATGTCTTGTGGATTATCAATAAAGAGGAGGGGTTTATCATGCTGAACATCAAGGTGGAGATGTTCAACTCTCCAAGGGTAAGATCACATTGTGCTTCATCCCAGTTGTATGTGCTCAAGGTGTGGGATGTGGAACAAAAGTGGTTGTCCCACCACTCCCCTCTAGCTCATTTACTACAACAGAATGCAGGACAGAGTTGACTGCCAGGTTGCAGACCATAACATCAAGGCATACATTGGAATAACATCCAGAGCTCATGAACTCAGTATTCTACACTTCCTCCATTGGCTGGTTGTCAGCTTTCCTGCCACCCAGATCTGGGTGCTCAGTGGGTGACCAAGAGGACAATGTCCTGCTATATCAGCCACCATGCAAAACTGATATCAGATAGAATGAGTGGTTGATCACCCTTGATGGGCCCAATAGGAATATCATAGTAGTTTGAAAGTGCAATTGAGTGATTGAACCATATACCACACATGAGGTAGCATTGCAATATCTTTTGAGTGACATGTATTTGCAAGAAAAAGACATCAAGAGAATGACAAACCTTGGCTTTGGGCATCAACAAGACAGGGAATCTTGAGAGTTTGGAAATGTGTGCATCAGAGTAGACTTGCACTTTTGATGAGGAGATCATGACTGTGTATGATAACATTTCCCAAAGTCCAAGTTCTCAAGAAATCACCTTGAGAGCAGAGATGTCTTTGCTGTGGTAGGTTGTGGTGAACTCACAAGGGGGTATTGGATAGAAGTAGGATTTCCATAATGACCTTGCTGTTTTTTCAAGAGATCTGTATACAATTCATGTAAATGGGGGATATCTTGGCAGCATGTTGTGGGATCTACTAGATGCAGTTTTACAGCACTGCTAGGAAGGAACAGTGCAAACATGTAAATTGGGGTGCTTTGTGAGCAGGCATGATAGAGGAATAAATATTTGCTATTACACCCAATGTTGAGGTACATCTTCTGAGAAAGGAAGGGTCCAGCACAATCGAGTTGGCTCAGATCAACTCCCATGGTCTGGGCCTTATCAAGAGTTAATCCTAATTTGTCAACTGTCAAGTCTTGTCTAGCTTGAGCAAGGCTCACATCTCCAATGGGACCTAGTAGAGTGGTGATTAGAAATGTGCCAAGTTCACATGCTATTCAATGCAATGCCTACCTGTCATTCAAAGATGCTGTCAACATTCAGGTCATTCATCAAGCCTGTGAAGTGCTTCCAGATGTCCTTGTAAATGTCTTCCTTGATGACTACCTTGTATAGGTTATTGCAAGGGACATCCCTTGGCAGGTCCTGCACAACCTTCTCCAATTGGTAGTACTCCATGTGGAATAACTTGTCCCTAGGTGGGTTCTTGAAGTGAAGGTAGAATTGCCTTGGGATACAAAGGAAAACAGGAGTGAGTTCTCCATCAACCAAAACCCACAGTGTAAAACATCCAGAAATCTTGCTCAGTCAGATCTGTACAATGTCCCAGTGCTGCATCATTCATATCCATGCACCTCTAAATATGGAAGGGATGACTGCAGACATATCTCTGCCCCAATGTGCTTCACACGTCTTACACCAGTGAGACTTGATCACTTTCAGCCAGGCTGAGTAGTTCAAGCCAGAATGTGGAGAGGAAGACTATATGCATTGTCTTCTTCAGCCTCAGGACATGGCCTCTATGTAGCCTTGCAGACAGCAATATGTCCTTTTTTGGGATGCTGCTGCATCCCAAAATCTTCCATACTAGTATCTCTCTCTCCATCCTCTTGCACCTTCTGCATAATACAAGAGAAAAAATCTGTAACCTTGTTCTGCTTGAACTTGTCTATAATAGTAGCCCCTGCAACTCTAGTCACTGGTCATGCTCACTCAAAGACTCCGGTATGCATTCCCCTCAGCTCAAATCACAAGTCCAAATCATGGTTCCAGAACTACTATACATAGGTGTGTAAGCAGGAACTATGAACTGGTAACAGCATAGTAAAAATCTTTATCAAAGTATTTGTTTAAGAACATTGTGGAGGAGGAGTTGATACTATTGTAACAACTTAGTTGATTGTCTGCAGCATAACCATTGAAATAAGGAGCAACATTACAGTAGAATCATAGTTGATCCAGTGGAAATATCTCACCAAGTGGGGTGCCAGATGCACACCTCACTTGCTTCAGGACATGCAGTCCCAAGAATGGTTCAACAGTGGATCTGTTGGCTTGGCCAACAATGTCAAGAAGTTCTGTGTAAACAAGGAAGCAGTCTGCCCAAGGAGTTCTCTGATTCCTAGGGAAAATGGGGCACATGATCATGCAGACAAGGATAATAGTGTAACCTGCATGGTTTGTGGTTTATTTTTGTGTCAATCTCTCATTTGTAAGATTACCACATACCTGTTAAACCCCTCAAAGGCCACATGTATGCCTTGTCAACATTCAGGAGTGCAGCATCATAGTGACCATATTTCCATTCTATTGTATACCTGCTGATTGCACAGTGTGCAATCATTTAGAGTTGTGGCACATATTATTTGTGTTTATTGTTGTTATTGCTACAACCTTTAAATCCTATGAGTCCCATATGACTTCTCCTTAGTTTCTGACATCAGACTCCAGGTATGTTTTCCTGTCCATTGTAGGCATACAATATAGTTTCTGACATCGGACTCCAGCTGCACTGTCCAGCTATTTAACACATTCTCCCTTAGGTGGGTGAGCATGGACTGTGAAAGTCAAGCCCAGTGAAGACATGTCATAGTATAACTTTTGCTGAAGACAGACCTTGTTCCAGACTTGGAGTTCATTGAAAGGAAGTTGAACATCATGGGGCGATCTCCTCTGGCCACTGAAAACATGGAAATTTCAAGTGAACCCACCTTCACAGTCGAATTAGCCGTGCTGAGAAAATGCATACCAATTTCATGTGCTTGTTCTTCAGCTATTTCAAGCATTGTCCCCATCCAGATGTTGTCTGGCAGACCATTAGATACATTAGTAGAGGCTGTCAAGATTGAACAGGAATTCCTGACTGGTAAGGTATCTGATATTTTTGATATGGTGGATACTGATCTTTGTTCTTAGATACCTTATTGCTTTGATTGAAGTGAGTGCCAAGCTCATGTGCCAATATATTGAATTCATTGCTAATCATCTACTGGTTTCATTGGGAAATGAGAAGGTGTATAATGTGACCAACCCATTTGATCTTATGGATGTGATTTTGCTGCAAGGCAAGACCAACTTCTTTGAAAAGCAGGTATTCAATTCTGACTACTCACAAGCAAATGTAAACTATAACAATCAAAACTGGTACTCACCAGCATCTGAGTCAGCAAGAACCACCAAGTGTTGGTGGCCAACAACAAGTGAACATGACCAATTTCCAGCACAGCAAATGCACATCATTCACATATGGTACCGCAACAGCAATATGAGGAGAGGCTAGAAAGATAGAAGAGAAGGCTGGAGATGAGGAAGGACAAAGAACTGAGAAGGACACCCACCCTGCCCAGCTCCACTCATCCAGCTCACTCTGAGAATCTTCATGCCCTCAAGTGTTTCAGACCAGCAAGAAAGTGACATGCTCACCCTCCCACAGAGACATGGCTGTTTGTGTTCATATTCTAGCCACTGAACCAGCCTCATGTCACACCAAAACCCATCAAGAACTCATTTCAGTCAATTGGAGTTTCTGGGCATTGTCCACCTCAGTTCTGGTTCAATGTTCATTACATTCCAGGTCTGTCTCCCGTCAAATTTTCAAATGATATTGATCACCTTTGTTCCATAATGGTTCATATCCTTCTTTACCATGACCTAAGCTCTCAGGCAACACATGTTAACAACTACCTAGTGCATCCACTTTCTGGTAACAGTGGTCAGTGGATTGCATGTGAATGACTACCTAGATTCACAGCAGTTGACAGTCACACAAGCATGGATGAATGTTAAATAGTACATGATGACCTTTGACAACTTGAATTTGCATATGATTATCCATGCTATTGGGGAGGATGATTCTGTCAGCATTGGTCTTCTTGCTTATTTCCTGAGATCGATATGCCCGGTCAAGTAGAATCTTGCACTCATGAATGGCAGTTGGGCAATCAGGGCAAGATACCCAAGCATGAAGCTTGGCACCTTTAAGATATGAATGGAGCATGGTGGCTTCAAGTTCTCCTACCAAAAATTACAAGCTTTGTTGATCACATAGCTGGAGCAATGAAGGCTTACCAGGTTTATGGTTACTTGGTAGATGTTGAAGGACTCCTATCAGGCACTCAAGTGGGAATGTCCACCAAGAGTGGACTGGACCAAAAAAAAACAAGGTAATTGAAGATATGGAAGGAAGCATGATGATTTGGTTGAAGGGAAAATGAAGGATAGAGGGATTTCAGATTTCCAACATAACTTGTGATACAAGAACAATATGTGGAGGCATGTTCAAGAGTCATCATTAGTGCACAGGCTAAGTAAACAGCAGAAACAAGGGACATCATGTGATCAAGAGCTGCAATAATATCTGAGTCAGGATTGTGAGCTTCCCAAACACTGATGAGTGCAATTGGAATGTAGACCATGATGAGTGATTGCCACTCATCCACTTTGATGCTGCCTGCAGATGCATCACTGAAGTCATGGGAAGCAGATTCAAACCATGAAGGTGTTGAGGTGTTGCAGATGACTTCACAGATTCTTTCCAGGACTTCCCCTGTGTCATGCTATGTTCACACTGGTGGGGTGGGGTAGTGGCAGAAAGGGGCATTTGGTGTCACTACAGAGACATCAATAACATCGTCATCTAGAGTGGATTTGCTTACCCAATCAATGAGAGCCTTTGCATAGTTGATTTTATATAGCCTTGTTTCCTTTGTGGGTATACAGCCCCATGTCTGACAAACATACTGCAATGAGTGCATGTTCTTCTGGAAGAGATCTGCTTGAAGCTTGTTCATGAACTGATCTATACAAGCCACATCATGTGGTAAGGGTACTTGCATAATGAGAAGGTTGTGGATAGCAGGAACTTGCAACATCTCCTTTGCAGTTACAGAAAGTGCAGTGGCAGTGTCCATGGGGAACATTTTGAAGTTGTAATGAAAGGCAGGAGATGCTTCAGGGATACATGATGTGTTTTTGTCCATGATACCAAGGAGCCTTCAGGTGTGGTGGGCAACTAGGCCCTTCAATATACAGTGCATGGCATCAATGATGAGCTGCCAGGCCAGGTCCCAATATGGTAATCACCAAAGTTCTGACCATCAAACACCATGCTCCTTGAACAATCTTTCATGTTCAGCAATCAAGGGGGCATCCCTCCATCGCTCAGCATGATGGCAGAGTGTGTCCTTATCCAAGGTACCCAGTTCTTGAAATCCACCCGATCATAGCTATTCTTATGGTAGCAGTTGCATGCTGCACAGATGAAACGACTTTGGATACCAGCCAATGCAGAAATGTGGCGGGCAGCAGGGAGATTGCAAACAGTAAGTGCAACAGCACTTTGGGTGGTACATCCATGGGGGTGGTTAGCTGTTTGAGAGTAGTGAACACCTCTCTCCCAAGAAATTGCAAGGTCATTGATGAGTGGGCAGATATAGTGGTTGAGGTTTTCAAGTGAGGGTTGGCTGGGGCTGGGGATGATCCCAGCAAGGTACAAGTTTTCTGGTTTGTACCTTATATTGAGGGGTAGGTTGAGGCATGCCATGGAGATTATTCCAGATGATGTCTCTGCCCCTCATAGTTTCATCCCCTCAGGGTTGAAGAAATCAACATGCAAGGCAAAGGCATACTGCCCTTCATCACCTCTGTTGATGAAGAGCTTGCCTGGTATCAGGCCACCAAATTCACAGAGGAACTGGGCCACAAAGGGATTCTTGATGAAACAGAAAGGGGGTCCCAATAGGGAAGCTGCAAGTACATTGCAAGACTGATCCATGAGTGCTTCTATATCCTGTTGGGAGAGGAGACTGGCGAGATAGTCATTAAAGTCACAGTAAACAAAAGTCTTCTTCGGAACATGTTCACTGTTTGGATGTACATCCAACAGTGGTTCTCCACACATGGTCTCAGAAGTCAGGCAATGAGTGCAAAATTCAGGGTAAATTGGTACA
>JBBPRE010000287.1:0-12263 GCA_038092935.1 Boletus roseobadius
GGTAGATACACGCCTTGCTCTCTGACACTCGTTAATATTCTGTCTCCAGGATATCTCGGGACATTCACCCTGTCCCTCCATTGGATGAACTTGGGTAGCCAGCCAGTAGAAATACTCATCGAAGATGTCTACCTCCTTGTAGTGCCTTCCCCGCAGACTAACATCGATCCCGAAGAGGAGGAACGCAGGGCTCAAGCCGCTAAGCAAGAGCGCCTCAAGAATGCCGAGCTGTTGCACATGCCTGGACAGGCAGAGGTTTCATCGGGTGTGTACCTTCTCAGCTCAACATCAATAGTTCTTCATATGTCCAACTTGGCTTAGCAGATGCTTCTCCTCAGTCGCAGGGTCTCTGGGCTTCTTTAACTGCCAAGATAATCAATAATTTGCAAGTGACAGTCAAGAATATACATGTAAGATACGAAGACAAGCTGAGCGTTCCTGGTGTAAGTATGATCATTGGACCAACCCTTCTTGATCCATATCATTGCTTGTAGCATCCTTTTGCTGCAGGAATTACACTCGCGTGCTTCACCATCCAGTCTGTCAACGAACATTGGGAGCCAGCATTCATCGAAAGTACCGCGGGCGCAATCCACAAAGTATGTAGCGTCTTAAAAGCTTCACAGCGTCACTCATTGCTACGTAGCTGTCGAGCCTGCTATCACTGGCCATCTATTTTGATACGGATTCTCTTAGCATGGCCGGCCTGCCATTAAACGAAGCCAAGAGCAAGTTTATGGATATGGTATGCTATTACCCACGTTTACCACTCTAATTAACATTTGTGCGTAGATCTCCCTTAATGATCAAAATTCTTCTCACCAGTTCATCCTTAGTCCCGTGTCGGGGGAAGGCAGGGTAAGTAATGTATCGTCTGTGATGGGATATGGTCTGACCAGGTTCCTGGAGGTTGTCGTGAACCACGAGGTGAACGACAAGACACCCCAGTTTGACGTGCACCTACGTTTTGAGGAGATCGGCATAGCTTTGGATGACAACCAATACAGGGACGTCATATCTCTTGTGGATATGTACCATTTTTATATCCGTCAACATCAAGTAAGTTCAAATGTGGATGCTACACCACGGACTACTGAAGTCTCCAGTACCGCAAATTCCGACCAAGCGATGAAGACTTGACGAGAAACCGCGCGAAAGCTCGTCTGCGATTCGCTGGTTCAGCTATTTTAAACAGTGTTCATGAACGACGGCGCAAATGGACTTGGGCCTACTTTGCGGAACGTCGTGACGATCGAAACAAATACGTGGAGCTTTTTGAAAGAAAAATCATGAAAACTCTCCGAGAAAATGTGTGTAAATTCTTTCGACAGACGATTTGCTGTGCTCAATGATTGGGAACAGGAAGCTACCTCGATCGCAGCCTTGGAATGCAAGCTCACATATGAAGATATCCGCTTCTACAGGTCCATCGCGCGGTCTCATCTACGGAAGGATACCGCACAACGCAAAAAGCTTGAAGAAGAACGCGCTCAGAAACAACAAGCACGCGGCTGGACATCTTGGTTATGGAGTTCTGCAGACTCTGATGTTCCAAATGAGGATGCAGCTTTCGGCGGTCCGATGACCGAGGAGCAACGAAGGCAGCTATATGATGTCCTTGACTTTGACGAAAAATCTGCTATCGCGGCTTCCTTTGAAACACCGCGGGATGCTGTAAAGCTGCGAGTTGCAGCTGAGCTAAGAAAGGGGTCTTTTGCATTGAAGAGTCATCCAAGAGGAGCGGCCGCGGATGTTATATCCATGGTTTTTGAATCATTCTGTGCCGACTTGATTCAGAGACCGGACAATTTCGAAGCATCGATCTCTCTTGGAGGATTGAGTGTGTTCGACGGGACCACCAAGAATACCCTCCATCCCCAAATTGTGCAAGTCAAGAATCCTATAGTCAAGCAGGTCAGACCAGGGAAGCACGCGGAGTCCGACGAGCCTTTCTTTTACCTCAAACTTGAGAGTAATCCGCTCGATCAGCGGGCAGACACTGCTCTTACAGCCCGCATGCGTCACATGGAGATCATCTATCACCGAGGGTACGTTGAAGCAATTGCGAAGTTCTTGAGACCCCCCGAGAGTCAATTGGAGTCAGTGGAAGCGTTGCTCGTGAGTAAACGAGTCTATTGCCTCTCTTGCGAGCTGACTGTACTCCAGAACGTTGCCAGTCAGACACTGGAGGGTTTGCGAAAGGAGACTCGGGCCGGTTTGGAATATGCACTGCAATCCCACAAGACGATTGATTTGCAAGTAGACATGAATGCGCCAGTCATCATTATTCCGGAAGAGTATGCGTTCTCATCGGCACTTTTTCTATGTGACCTAACTTCCACCAGCATTACCTCCTTTGACGGTGGTCACTTGATCATTGACGCAGGGCATATTGCTGTGGAGAGCGATCTCGCTGATAAAGATGCCATGCGCGAGCTACAAGCAAAAAAGAATCAGCAATATAGCGAAGGAGACTATAGGCGCTTAGAATCGCTGATGTACGACAAGATGACGCTCAAGCTCGAAGCAGCGCAGGTGATTCGCTTTCATGGACCACGGATCCCTGTGCTGATCGACCGCAGTTTATCATAGGCACTAACTTGCAAGCGTGTCGTGACGCTCTGACGTCGAAGATTGGCGATCATCATCTCCACCTACTAGAGCGTACTAACATTGATCTTCAAGTACAGAACTCAATTGTTCCAAGTGCTCTCAACCTTGCCCGATTCAAAGTTTCTGGGAAACTGCCAAGTTTACATGTCAATCTGTCTGATGCGAAGTACAAGACACTCATGCGGTTAGTTGACGTTACTATTCCACAATTTGGCGAGGAATCGGAGAGGAGGCACATGCCAAAGTCGTCACCACCGTACATCGATACAGAACCCATAGTCCTGCCTCTCTCCGCGGGATTATTCTCACCCACGGGACCGGAATACAACGTCGATGATAACCAATCTGAAACTGAACACGCCTCTACTAACCGCGACGATATATTCTTTGAAGCGAGCGACGGGACCTCAGTGGTAGTAGATATACTCATTTACTGCCTGAGCCTCACTGACATGCGCAACAGAATCCGGAACTCCGGCAACACATCTTCGAATTGGACTTCGCGGTCGACGATTTACGTGCGTCAATTTCACGGTCAGGTCCCGATGGGGGCGAGAAGTCACTTGGATATGTCACCCTGCAATACTTCCGGCTTGGTTTAGTGCTCCTCAAATACAATTTAATTGTGGATGTCAACCTCAGGTGAGCTTGACCATGATGAGCCTAGTTTCTGGTTGATAATTCGCGAAGAGCTTTGGTTATGAACATTGTGCAGGCCGATCAGGATCCAATTCAACTCATTTCATCAGATTACACGGATGGCGGTGACGACAAGGACCTTCTCTCAGTCTCGTATCTGCGCGTTCAAAGAAATTCTCCGGAGTTTACCACAGTTTACGACAATATTGAGCAGAGTGTCGATGTCCGGCTATCGACATTCATTTTCAATGCCGCACCGGAGCCTGTCATTTCCCTTTATGACTTCCTTGTTACTACGTTCGTTCCGCGAGGAACTCCAGCGACTGTTGAAAGCTTAGAACCTGTGGGCGTCACGGCGATACAACCTCAGTCCACCAGCACTACCCGTATTTCCATGAAGCTAGACAGCATCCAAGGTAAGTAATGGTCAACGTAGTCGCAAAACCTCTGCTTACTACGATGACCAGTCGTATTGATCAACGACTTCGCCAGCTTGGCGACTCTCTCACTTTCAACGGCTTCTGTTCTCATGGTTTTGAGATCGAATACTATGCGTATCACTGGTCGTCTAGGGAGTCTAGCCCTGAGCGATGATCGCTCCGTGGATGTTTGCCGAGAGGAGTTTAAGCAAATTTTGTCCATCGAAGGCAGCAACTTTGCCGAGTTCAGATACCAGACCTATGACCCCGAGGATGAAGGTTACACTGGCATCAAATCCGCTATTTACTTGACCGCGGGCTCGCTCAGAGTTCACTTCCTCGAACAACCATTTCACGACATGAACCTATTTGTCACAAAACTCGCGAAGCTCAAGATCCTGTACGATACAGCTCGCGATGCGGCTGTACAGAGAGCCTCTGAAATCGAACGTATGCAATTCGAGGTATCCGTGAAGACCCCCATTGTCGTCTTTCCCTCTGATCCTGCACGCTTTCCTGATATTCTAACGATGCGTCTCGGTGAGGTCTTTGCGAGCAACTCCTTTGACGGGAATACCAGTAGGACTTCGGCGAGTCTCAGTGGCCTACAGCTTGTGTCAGACCTATATTACGATGGCAAATTGTCCACGCTCAAGATTGTCGATGACATCAGCATCATTGGAGACGTTTGCCAACGTGTAAACATTGATCGTTTTCAAGATGATGACACTCCGGATACTCAAGTAAGCCTCAGACTTTTACGGGTGGGCGCTACTCACCTGCGACGACAGATTGCCATCAAAATATCCGATATAAAGCTCTACCTCACTCAAATCCAATACGAGATTCTCGTCGGACTGTCTCAGTCAATACCTCGAGTGCTTGCTGGTGCTCCTGAAGGCAGTGCCCAAGCAGATTCTGCCGTAACAGGCGCCTCGAGCCTCGGCAACCCTTCGTCCGCTACCCCGGAGGTGCAAACGCCCCTCGCCAATCTAGAACCCGAGATCCGCGCATCACCTACTCTCGATGGAGGTCGGCCCTGGACTACTACTGACTTGGTGGCATCTATAGCTACTGTCAGACTGCACTTGTATGACAGAGAGGCAACCACCGAGGCAAATCTTAGAGACCATGGGATTGCACGATTTGCTCTAAATGACGTCAGCCTCCGTTCCAAATCAATGTCTGACGGGGCTTCTGAAGCCCAGTTGGTCTTACGATCATTCACCATGAGCAACACCCGATCTGGCGGATCCAAATTCAGGGAAATCGTTCCTGCTGCTGATCATGAACGGAACCAGTTCATGGTCCTTTATACTTCGTCTGGTACCTCTGCTCTTGTAATCATGACGGTCGATGCTCCTCACATCATCTTCTCCGTGGAGCCCATTTTCTCCCTTCTGTCGTTCTTCACCAGTGGGCCCCCAGGTCGGAAAGTCTCTGACAAAAATGACGGAAGAGAAACCAGAAGGGAACCTTCGGCGCTCTCCACCACCGCCCTACGCCTCGAGCTTCACGATGTTTCCATCAGTGTACTTGAAAACGATGCCGATCCCTGTTCCCAAGCCATTAGACTTCGAATAAATCAAATCTTATTATCACAGCAGGTCAGTATCGCTCCAAGTAGTCACGGGTGAGGTGCTGACTGAGCATAGGGTGTCATGGCATTGAGCGTCAATCGGCTTGGGATGTCGCTGTTACGCATGGGAGCAGAATCAGACGCCGTGCGCTTTTTGGATGATGTTGACCTGACATTTTCCCTCGACAGTCGGGCCTCTCAACCAGAACAACACGTATCCATGGAAAGTTCATCAACGGAAATAGTCTTTCGGGCATCATACCGTGATATCATGCTCATCACTGCGATCGCCACAAAGGCCGTTGAGCTGTACGCCAGACCGCATGGGGATACCTTGCTCGACGGAAAACAGTCCTCGAATGTGCAAACTCAAACTACCCGGTCTGCATCGTCCGTGGTGGCTGCACGACGAACACCTGCGAAGACGCATATTGTCGTGTCGAACGAGCAGGTACGACTCTAGCAGCATACTCACTTGCGAAAGGTACATAACGATAGCCTCACAGATGAAAGGGACCATTGATGGGTTTAGATTGATTTTGATCGGGGATCTGCACGAACAGCCTATGCTTCAACTCAATGTGAAGCCCTTTATCTTGATGGCTAAGGACTGGTCATCGGGGGTGAGCCTTTCACGGCAGGATCAAACTCGTGAAGTTAACATGAGCATTCAGCTCCAGGCGTCAGCCGTGTTGGAGACACAGATCAATTACTGGAATCTCACAAATTCGCACTGGGAACCTTGTACGATCTTCTTCATTTTCTGTCCATCAAACAGTTGACCTTCTGTTGTTAGTGATCGACCCTTGGAAATTTACGCTATCGGTAGTTTTGGTTAATTGACCACTTGGGCAGTTTGCGCTGACAGTAATCACGATAGCTAACTAAGGATCAAGCTTCAAGTGCTCTCAAGGTCTCTATGGCTGCTCGCGAGCGCTTGGACCTTAATCTTAGCACTACATTCGCCGAGCTTGCAACAACCTCCGTCAACATGTGGGGACGAGAACGAGAACTAGTTCTTCAGAAGGATCGCGGGAGCTATGCTCCATATCGAATTCGGAATCGCACGGGTTCTCCCCTTTTTATTTGGTCGGATGACGATGCCAGTAGTGGCATGATGCAGGAGAGCAATGCAGTCAAACTTAACCATGATCAGATCATAGACTGGCGATTCGATGACTGGAAGAAAATGCGGGAAGTAGGTCCAATCGCGAACTTCTTCAGTCATGTGCTGACGATTCTTAGCATGGCGCGGCGTCTGAACAACATAACATCGGCATTCAAATAGTCGGGAAATCCTGGGAAGCTCTTCGAGGCATCCCGGTTGACAGGGAAGGAGAGTTTACCTTCTTGTTGCGGCCTCGGACGGAGAAATATGCCGATCGTCTGCTGTGCGCTATCACCGTGGAAGACAATGTCAAAATAGTGACTCTGCGTTCAACCTATTTGGTGGAGAACCTGACATTCTACCCATTGGAACTCATGTTAGTGGACCACACTGGGCATCCTGTGTATTCGTTAGAAAAGATTGGTCAGTCGCCGCTTTGTATCTTCAAGTCGTCGCACTCACGGTCATGAAGCTCCTGGCCAAGACTATGCACTGCCCATTGAAGCAGTCACACAGAACAGAGTTAAACTCCAGCCAGATCGTAAGCACAACATTTTTGACATATACTGAAACCTACCAGATGCCATTACAGAGGGTTTTGGTTATCGCTGGTGTTCCTCTCTGCGATTCGAGGATCTTGTTGCCAAGAAGTCTTTTTCCATTAGTTGTCCTCACAACGATCAGCAGGAGGCTCCTTTCCGCTTCCAGGCATGGGTACAAACAGATTCCAATGACGCCGCTGCACGGCAAGTTTTGTTTCACGCGCCTCGGCATCTCCTGACACGCCTCTTAGGAAATCTCCAAAAATCAGAGTCAAACTTCGTGCTCCGATTGAGCTGGAGAACTTGTTGCCCTACAATCTCCAATACCGTATCTATGACAAGAACGCTGACCAGAACTGGAAAAGCTACCTACGAAAGGGTGGCGTGATGCCAGTACACTCAGTGGAACTAGACCATCTGGTCCTATTAAATGTGGAGGTGCAAGATACAGGTGAATATGCCGAGTTCCTGGGGTCCTGAACTAATGGTTTGTGCAGTCTTCAGGCCAAGCGACTTCGCCATCATTAATACAGACCGCCACTCTGACTTTGATATTGAATCCCGGTTGGCACTTCGCGATCAAAGCAATCGCAAACTCCACTTGAGTCTCAAATACGTGTATGTGACCTCTCTATTTTACAAGATATCGCGTTCTTACCTACATCGAGTCGATATTCCGAGTCCGGCGGGGCGTTCAAAGTCCAGATATACTGTCCATACCTTGTTGTGAACAAGTCGGGAATACCTTTCGGTGTGAGGACAGCTCGATCTAATCGCGTTAGTTCACCGTTGGACGTTGCTGGCGATACTCGACTAGGTATGAACATGCTATAATCTCATGGTGTCACTTATTCATGTATGTCTCAAGACGTCCTCGCTACCCCCGTACCATTCTGTATGTTTTGCTGCCTTACTGCGGACTAGCACGCTAATGGCACGGGTAGTGCTGTCTCATCCTCATGACAATGCTCAGGCGTTTGTATTCAAGGTCGGAGAGTCGGGTTGGTCAAATGTATCGTGGCTTTCTTGTGGCATGAATTCGTATGGATGCTGATGTTCTCTTGATGGTTGAAGGTATTCAGCCTTGAAGCTCCGGTGGCTGACGCGGAGATGGTGATTCCGTCCGCGAAACAAAGGAACGAGGAATATCATTTCGGATTATCGTGGACAGAAGGACTGGGCAAGTACAAACTTACAAAAGTGATCACAATTTCGCCGAGGTTTATGTTGAAGAACAACCTCCCTTGCCCCATCCAATTCCGCGAATACAAGGGGTTACCACGTGGTCGAGCTGTCCTGAATCCAGGAGAACGTATCCCGTTGCAAATAATGCAAGCCGGGGAGGAGAAGCTTCTCACCATTGCATACACCGGTCTCAACGCGCGATGGTAGGTGAACAGGAACAAAAGTTTCCTGCAAGTATGACCAAGAATCGTTAGGTCATCCCCTGTCAACATTCAGGACATCGGCAACATTCATCTTCGAGTGCCCAGAGCATCGGACGACAACCAAGTGGATATTGTCACAGCAGACATCAAAATTGACGGGTCCAATATCTTCGTCACTTTCTTAAAAGCAGATGGATGGCCGTTTGAACTGGAAAATGACAGCGACTATACCGTTTCGTTCTCCCAATGGGTAACCTCGTCTTTGATGCTGCGTTACCAGTTATTAACCATGTCTAGGACTCGGGTCGGAATGAAGTAGGAACAGTGAAATCGAGCATCCCGCGATACAAGCTCGCACCGCATTCGGTCACGCAATATGCCTGGGACCAGCCTGCCGCAAGGGAAAAAAAGCTCATGCTGATGATTAACGATTCACGCCGCGTGGTTGACATCATGGAAATTGGTGTCCTCGTTCCGTTCAAATTCCAAGTTCGTCCTAATGGCACCTCGTTTTGGTTTTACTGACCAATAACCTAGGATCGACAACGAACACGTGCCGTGTCGCTGGACGTGCGGGCGGACCATCTTAGACAAGTATTACGAATCACTCCTTATGTTGCAGAGCGCAGTCTGTATAAGCCCAAACACCAGACTACCGGCGCGCTATCCAGATCTGACACACTGGGAAGTCTCGAGGGCTTCGAGGCAATTTCAGATGATGCTGCACCCACTCTGAGGGTCGAAGTTGATCTTGCAGGAATCGGAATATCCCTCATAAATCGCAAGATGATTGAGGTGGTATATGCCTCACTAGAGTCCTTACGTTTTGAATACGACGATACCCCAAGCTCGCAGGCAGTCACCTTATGTTGTGGGTCTCTTCAAATCGACAACCAACTCCACGACGCGTTATATCCTGTTCTCCTCCAACCAAGCCCTGTTTCCAAGGAAGTCAGCGGAACGGCGGCCGTTCCACCAACGATTCAAGCCTCTGTCGTCTGGCTAAAGGACCAAGGTAGGAGAGATATGGGACCCGGGGTTTGTTCTTTTTCTAACGGTCTTCATAGAGCACGGTGTTCTCTTCGTCAAGTACTGCTCGATTCTATTGCAGGCCTTGACAATTGAGGCCGATGAAGATTTTCTCTTCGCGATATATGATCTCACACAGGTCAAAGGCGCCTCATGGGAGGAGAACGTAGAAGAGTGAGTTAATAACGTGAAATTCGGATCATGGCTCATCTGTTCCAAGCATCTTAATACAGTACCCAGACATAATTCCCGATCCACAGCCCACTGCTCCTGGACAAGATGTTTATTTCGAAGTGCTTCAATTGCACCCCATTCAGCTAACTCTGTCTTTCATGCGAACCGAAAGGGTAAGCAGTGAAGAGAAGTAAGTCGCAGATGGTTCATACTATTGTCAATATTTTCATGTCGATGCAGGCTGAGCATTCGGAACCCCTTGGCGGTGGTCGTCAATGCGCTAACTATGACGCTGGGGAATGTCAATGATGCACCCCTTGAGCTCAACGCCCTCGCCATCACAGATATGCGATTGACGATACCTGAACTGCAAAATCGTATCACTTACCACTACCGTCAAGATGTCCTGCGGCAACTGTACCGCATTCTCGGTTCCGCCGATTTCATTGGGAACCCAGTGGGCCTCTTTACGAATGTGAGTTCTGGGGTTGCCGACATCTTTTACGCACCATACCACGGCGTTGTCATGCATGGGAACAAGGAATTAGGCATCGGAATCGCAAAGGTAGCTGACTGTTCGCCCTGGTCAATGGCGAGCGTTCTGACCCAAAGTCCAGGGTGCTGCTAGTTTTGTCAAGAAGACAGTGTTCGGTCTATCAGACAGTGTCACCAAGTTCACAAGTAGCTTGGGCAAAGGTCAGACAACTTGTTCTCGTTCAAGCGACACTGCTGACTTGACTCCAGGCCTGTCCGCTGCAACGTTTGACGCGGAATATCAAGCCCAACGTAGGCTATCGCAGCGCCGCAATCGACCTCGTCATGCAATGTAAGAAGCATTCTTCTCGTTCACCTTGCTGTTTTCACACCCCCTTGCTAGTTATGGTGTAACTGCAGGCGGTGAAGCACTCGCCACCAGCTTTGTCAGTGCAGTGGAGGGCATTGTGGTATGTAGAACGGACAAACTACCAACAGTGATTACTCATGAAGTGCTAGACGAAACCCATTCAAGGAGCAGAGACGGAAGGTGCCGTCGGGTTTTTCAAAGGCATAGGCAAGGGCTTGGTTGGGTACGCATACATGCTATTCGCGACAGTACTACCTAATACGTGATTATAGTGCTCTGACCAAGCCTGCGGTCGGGGTATTCGATCTCGCATCAAACGTCTCTGAAGGTAGCCAGGTCCCTCGTCTGCTGTCATTCATGATTATTGATACCGCATCAGGGATAAGGAACACTACGACCGTCTTCGATAAGCCAGAAAGAGACCGCGTTAGACCGGTGAGTGGCCATCAAAACATCATATTGTCAGTGCAGGGTCTTGAAATGAGTTCATTCTAGCCAAGACACGTCCCTCCAGATGGAGTATTAGTGGTACGTGTAACGATGTAGTCGCTTCGGTTTGGACTCACAAGATATGACCATCCCAGCCATTTTCGAGTCGTGAGGCACTCGGCCAGTATTGGATGAGAGACCTGGAACAAGGTGCCTACAGGAACGAATGCTATGTCGCTCACATCGGTACGTGTCGAACTGAGCATGTGTTGTAGACGTTGAAGATCTGGACAGACATTGCAGGTGGCGACAATGTTGTCTTGTTGACATCCGCAAGGGTGCTCTCGTTTTGGTCCAGGAAGTTGCGTCTAGAATGGGATCTGCCTCTGACCATGGTACAGGGTGTCACTACCGAGGACACCGGTATTCGATTTTCTCTCAAGTCAGGCAAGGACCACGACAAGTTTGTACTGATACCCGACAAGAACGCACAAGTGTGGTTCTTTGCGCAAATTGCATCGGTAGTGAAAGCGTTCAATAATAGGCGTAGAATGGACTAGCAACCAACTGAATAGATCGGATTGGATAAGTAGTGGTGTATCATGTAGCATCCCTGTACTACGCTGAAGCGAATTGTAATATATGCATTGAAGCTGAACATGTGAGATACTATGAACAGGTACGAGTGAAATAAATGTAACGAAAGGATTGGGAAGAAGAAAGGATTGGAGGGTTAGCGCGTTCCAATGATGATGGTGATAATGATATACATGTGAAGGGTGGGGTATATTCCTGACGGACATGCTAATTTGGCCCCTGACGCGAACGTGCTGTGAAGCCGCGCCCACTTGGTGCGGCGGTAACGTCGGACAGAGTCGGGCTGCTCTGCAGCACCGCAGTTACGGTACTAGAGAGTCGTGCCCTCATAGGCAAGTCGGTAAATTCTGTCACGTGCCTCTTGTAATCCTGGTCTGTGGATGTTCCAGAGTCATCCGAGTCATGTTGCATCGCCTTCTTGCTCTCAAAGCTACCGCAACTGTCACGTGGGCTCGTGGAGCAGGCACTCTGAAACTCTGTGTCAGACTCATCGGTAGTAGTGATGGCGGGTGTCAAAGCAGGGGTCGTTGGCGCTGTGGTTGGCGCCTCAGGAGAAAGCGCCGTCAAGGAAGCTTCAGATGCAACCTTCCGGAGTGGGTGTCGCGCCAATGTGTGAGGTGTCTCCGCGGTGGGCGTCAGGGGGTCAGTACCGTCCGTCTCAGATTCGAATTGTGCTGGGATCTTGTCCTCTCGTTGTGGTGTGGAGGAACCATGATTCGGGGTGGAGGAATCTCGTGGCGTTGCTGAGGCGGCAGTCTCAAGGGAATGACGTGTAATGGTACCGGTGCCAGTTCGACTTGTAGACGTAGTATCACTACGTTCCCTGCGCTTCGCCTTGATAGGAGGGTTGTTTACAAGCTTGATACCCCGGGGTTGGCGCGGGCGGACGGACACGGCGGCAT
>JBBPRE010000288.1:0-12262 GCA_038092935.1 Boletus roseobadius
ACTCCGGACAAGAAGATTATGAAATTGTACCTCATATTTGGTCGCAGATTGGCAAGGAAACGGTCAGGGCAATCCGGTACATCCCAGCATCATTTGTTCGCGTTTTGGGCAATATTGCAGAAGATCGGTCGACATTCACAGCCGAAGGATGGGGATTTTGGTTCATGTATCTTGCGCCGTCGCTGCTCAAAGACCGTTTCCAGCAGAACAAGTACTACGAACATATGCTACTATTGGTGGACTTGATGAAGAAGATGGTACAATTCGAGCTGACACGAGCAGAGGTGGATGAGATTGAAGAGGGTTTGATTAAGTGGGTAACGCTCTATGAGAGGTCGGTGGCCGTGCGAAGATCACTTGTTCTTGCGTCTAGTTGTCTTACTTTCAATGCAGATACTATTATCAGCACAAGGAACAGCGTCTATCAACATGTACATTACCGATCCATGGGTTGTTACACGTTGCAGCGGACATCAGATTCTGTGGACCCGTTTGGACAAGTTGGACCTTTGCAATGGAACGATATTGCGGGATCTTACAAGAAGGCTTGCGTTCACGACGGACACTGTGGACAAACTTAAATCACCGTCTCCTTCACATGGCCTACCTTAGTCAGCTCCGAGCAAAGTATGACCTAGAAGACGAACTTGGTGATGCTCACAAAATTCGTGGCAAAGAGGTTTCAAAAAGAGAGAAAAGCATTCCTGGATGTAAGTAGTTATTTCGCTGGCTATAGTGTGTCACGGTGTGTTCTCACCATGCATCACGGTGGACTACTAGATCCTCTGCAGGGATTGCTTGGCCCCTCCAATCCCAGGTATCAACCGGATGAAGACCTGCGTCGCAGGGTCGCAGTTTACCTGAAAGCGATCATCGGTGGCCGCCACGATGAAGTTATTTCAAACCTCCCACGGACAATGCCTCTGTGGTCAAGACTCCACATACGAGAGGGTGGCGACCGGATTCAGACTCGCTGCTCATTTCAGAGTATGGCTGAAGGTCGCCGGGATAATACATTTGTTCGTGTGAGTCTCACAGTACCACCAGTAACTCACAGAGGTTGACGATATTTAACTTGATTGCGACTCAGTTTGAGGTACAGTACGAGCGCGCAGGTGCGCGGATTGTCGAGATCTGTTATGGTCAACTGCAGCGCATTCTCGTCTGCAAATTGGGTCCACAAAGAGTGTGGAAGAGCCTCAAAGAGTCGACACTCGTCCTCGCTCTCATCAAGCCTGCAAAGACCACTGGGGAAGATGCCTCAGTCGTAACGACATGTTTTTCCCAATTCTCGGCCGACGTGATCACGGACATTCGGAGCATCAAAGCGGTCATTGGAAGGGTGGAAACACGTGGGCGATGGGGAATTATAGACCGGTCGACTACCACAACCAGGACAACTTTTGCAGCAGACGAAGCCGACGAGGATTCAGATAGCGGGGGCAATTCAGACTCGGATTAGACAGCAGGATGCACTTCTCGCACGATTTCCAGTGAAGATGAATTACCATGATTCAGTGTTTCTTTCCATGACTGGTGAAAACCGGTCCCCGAAGTCGCTGACTGGTCAGTGTTCAGCGAGTCACTGAATACTTGTGATGGACGTTTTCGGCAATTCATCACTGAAGTTTCCGTGATAAGTATTTAATACACTGATTACTATGCGAATTACTTCCCTCAGTGTGTGCACGCGTCAGCGCACCATTGTACGTTAGGGAACGCCTGCAGTGCTCTAGCAATATGCACTCGATTGGCGGTCACCCAGAATCGTTCCTTCAAGGATGGCGATTGTGACATGCTTGATGGATTTAACGCGAGCAGTCACTGAACAAAGGAAAATCAACACCAGCTTTCAATTATCCTTTCGGGTATTACCGGCGCGGATGGTGGTCCGCCAAAGAACCCCCCTGAAAGAGGTCTAAATGGTTCGACCGAGGACGGAGGACACTGGACAGTCACTGATCATTAACCTTTCTAGCAGCCATCAGAACCCTCAAACAATTCCGTCCCTGTTTCGGGGCAAGGCATATATCCTGGTAGACGGATCAACGGAAAGATGCTCGCCCAGGGATGGTAGTCACAATGGCGTTCTTGACGGTGAAGAACGAGGTTCAATGTTCAATGTTCAATGTTCAGTGTTCACGCGATCCGTGAGTATGTGTTGTTAGTTTCTTGCACTACCTGTACTTCGCTCGCTCTCTTCTCGACGCCTCCAATCTCCACGCTTGTTTCTGTTTGCCCTGTGTACTGTGGTTCCATTGTTCCTGAAATATTCCGAATCACTTCGGCTTGGCTCAGCGCGCTGATTTTGAACATTGCAGGCGAACACACACCGTCGACGTCGAACGGACACTCTGGCATTAGTTCAGGCTTCTCTAGGCTCAGTCTATATACTTTCAAATTCAAGTAACCACAGCCCTCCAATCCATTTCTTGATTGCTGCTGCTCACCATTCATTCTGATAATGCTCACCTATGCATATTCCCTCGTTTCCCGGCGCTTCTGCTGTGTCTCGAGTATGAGAGCCAATTTGTTCCAGCTTGAGAACAAAACTCACGCATCCTTCCAGCATTTATGTGGGGCGTACAAAACGTAGTCCGTGATCACCGTACGTGACTAGAGTTACGAACCCAGATGCTATTTGCTAATATCTTCTGCATGCATTCAGTTAAACATTGCCAAGCGTGTTCCAGGGGTGTTCGGCGTCATTTTTCTATTACTCAACGCGAACATCAGCATCTTGTTTGTCACCCGACTCTAGGGGAGTGCTCTTACCGGCAGAAGCCCTGGAAAGTTAAGATGCGAGCGATTACTACGGATTCGTACCTCAATCTAGTTCAAATGCGAGTTCAACAACATCTTTTCCTGGCTAACTGGCTAGTGTATGCTTGTTTTACGGATTCGTATCTCATGGCATACGAAATAGCATCGCAATGGTCCCTCCGTTACAATTTTGGGCTATCCAGTTCGGCGGTGCGCGCTGATTCCTGGGTGTGCAGACAGGGGACGAATTAACTTGAAAGGTGAGTCCATTCCAGCTCTAATAGGTACTTACCGCCCGTACGCGCCTGCCGATGAACCATTCTTTCCCCCAATTTGCTTCCGACGATGACCCATTCCGAATCTTGCTCATCGAGCAGTTACCAACCTTCATCTCTCTCTTCCACATGTTGAACGCACATGGCGAAAACGGCCAATACTAGCGGATTTGTGCGTATGCTCATGTCTGTTGCCCTTCCTGTGCTCATTGACATGGCTCACAGCCAAGTACGCTTCCGCTTTGTCGTTTGAGGTTTTCCGTGTCCCGCTCCCGGGTTGCGCGATTTCGTTCGTGTCAAGTTCAAGAATGGAACTGACGATGCCGGGTTC
Source organism: Boletus roseobadius (assembly GCA_038092935.1). Classification (NCBI taxonomy): domain Eukaryota; kingdom Fungi; phylum Basidiomycota; class Agaricomycetes; order Boletales; family Boletaceae; genus Boletus; species Boletus roseobadius. Next base: position 3,370 of record JBBPRE010000288.1, read on the forward strand.
CAAACTGTGCACATCATTGGGCACCCGCGCAGGTAGTCCCAGTGACCGAATTTATCTACCGATTGGAGGTTCGTCACGCTATACAGACTCATAGAGTATGCTTTCCTCAGGCTCACACCCATAACAGCGCCATGTGGTCCCCGAGGACAAATGGGCTTCCAGGTGCTCGCGTTCGGGTTTGACACTACGATTGCGAGTGAGGGTGCTTTTACGCCGTTCTGACTTGCGCTCGTTTCACTGCTCGCCTTTGGTGTGTTTGCATTTGCGGCGTACCGAAGGCATACGCAGATGAAGCGCGCGAAGTGATATGCCGCCATGAGGGAAGATGAGGTTCGAGTATCAATTCTGGCATGATTCATCCAAGGTGCTCACCCGACCTTTTTCCAGACTCAAGACTCTTTCGTCAAAGAAAAGTCTTACTTGCTTCCTTGAATGCGTTGTCAAAGGTTCGTGGACGGCCTTTTGTGGCATTCTTTCCTTCGTTGTTTTCTTTTTCTTTCTTGGGCGTGTCATCTACTCTCATCATGTCCGACTGTTCCTTGTTCTACACATGAGTGGCATTGATAGCATCCTGTTTCTTTTTTCTTACATCTTCTTTTCTTCTCATTGCTTGACGTCGTCGTCATCATTGGGTATACGCACATATAACGTATAGTACTGAGTACTTGCATGCTTGTAGGTACGTTCTTTTCCTAAACTTAGGAAACCCAGGATTTGCACTCTCTTTGTGTGACCCATCGGCGAAGGTGATTTAAATAAAGACGAGTCCTTTGCCTCACGTGTGGCGAGGCAGTAACAGTCGAAGTCCTCTTCCCACCTCCATCTCAACCTAGACTCTACCTCTCGCCAATTCCATTTGAGCAAACAAGGCTTCGACGTGTCCAATCGTTGTAAATTACGTCGGGAATACAACCTGCTACGGTAAACATAACTCTGGGTACTTCAGTTTGGATAACAGCGCACGCGGAAAACACGTACGCACCGGAAGGCAACACTGCTAAGCACCAATATGTATGTAGAGGATTCGTTGATCAAAGGGTACGTCGCTCGAACGAATACTCCTCATCGTCTTGTGCAATGCGAGAGCTGCTCGTGTATGGTCTAGACGACCAGATTCGTCTAACATATTGTCGTAAAATTTCGAGGTGATCTCGTTGGTGTGTTCATCATCCACAGCCCACATCGTCCCAATGACGGAACGGAACCCGGCGAACTGCATCGCCGCAGCGAGATGGATGACTTCATCCGGACTTTCTTCGTCACCGACGGTTGTATGACATGCGGACAGATACGCAAATTTGGCGTTCCGCAAGTCGTATCGCATGATGTGTTCGACCTTCAACAGTCCGTCGCCCAACGCAAACCCAGACTCAAACGGCTGCTTCCGATCGGGGACTCCGTGACAGGCGAAGTGAACAAAGTCGTTCTTGTTCAATTCTTCGCCAACCCTGGTAACGCTCGCGTCCTGGTCTTGAACACATGTTACCGTCGCAACAGACCTGAAACGCTGTGATATACTGGACAGCTCAGTTTCCACCGAGGGGAGTTTGCTCTGTCCCGGAGCCTGTGCCTGCCCTACGACCAAAAAATGATGCCGTTCCATGGATGGATCCAATGAACCATTTTGTCGAGCGCGAATGAGGGCTGTCAAGGTCGGTGTATAGGAGGAAATGTAAAGATCGGAGAGCATCGGTTGGCCCTTCCTAAACGAGCCAGCAGCGTGCAATGGGAGAAGAGAGAACTCGGCGGTCGGGCACCACCAGATGTGCGATCGACGGGGACAGAATTCCTGAAGAATGTTCACAATCGGAAAAACGATTGTATCCCAAAGCTTTCGTAGAAACACCCAAATTTCTCTCGTCACATCCCTGGATCGGGCACAGTGGATGAGAGAACGAAGCTCCAATGATAGTTCAGAGACGTAGGTTTTCGTGATGGGGAGAGCGATGTGGAGGGGATCTTGGTCGGATAGAAGTACCAATGCGTCGCAGCTGTATTGGCTGGCATTTACAATAATGACTGGTCCATTGGAAGCTGCCACCTGGAGGTCTGCGAAGAGCGGAGGCTGGAGGAAACGAGAGAGGCCAGGTAACTTGCGAATATCAGCAACAACATCCTGTAGTTGAATGCTAAGACGGCACGCCTGATCATACTGAGAATTGGTGTTGGGATGGGTATGAAGTACACTGTGAAGCAAAGAGGCCAAATGGGTGAACTTGTCCGCCAATTCTTTGCCCGTATCGCCAGATGCTATCACTTCTTCGAGGGGAGAACGAAGGCGGGTTAACTGGGACCAGAAGACGCCACGACCTTGTTCAAGGAACTCGATTGCATTAGTAGGATTGCCATAACGAAGGCAGGCAGAAAACGCATCAACGGCTAGAGATGTTATGAGTTGTTTGAGTAATCCAAGGTTCTGAGGGAGAGAAGGTAGAGTGGCGAGATGGTGAACACTGAGACGCAAAAATGTTTGGTAAGCCAAAACTGTGGTACTGTGTTTGCATTCTTCAGCTGCCTGGACCCAACTTTTGGCGCATTCGAGATCATAGGAAGACACTGTCTGAGAGACGTCGGAGAGCTGGGAATATAAACTGAATGTTTCCTGAAGGTCACTGATGTCGTGCGTAGCCGAGTGCTTGAATCGATCATGGAGGAAGCGAGCAAGGCTTTGCAGGGAAAAACCTCGATGGGGATGCCCAAGCGGGTGAAGTTCCAACGCACTGCGTTGGAGGGTAAGTGCCTCGTCCAAGTCAGAGAGCCTTCTAAGCTGCGCGAAACGGGAGTAGAGGGAATTCGCAATGTTGCTCAGTGAAGCGGCTCGGTCAGGATGCCCCTGTGGGCGAAGTTCCAACGCACTGCGTTCGAGGGCAAGTGCCTCGTCCAAGTCCGAGAGCATTCCGAGCTGGTCAAAACGGGCATGAAGGAAAATCGCGACCATGCTCAGCGAATGGGCTCGATGAGGATGCCCCTGCGGGTGAAGTTCCAATGTGCTCCGCCCGAGGGCAAGTGCCTCGTCAAGGTCCGTCTCCCCTCCTCTCTGTTCAAACCGTTCGTAGAGTAAACAAGTAAGAATTGGTAGCAATTTGCCTCGATTGGGATGCCCTTGGGGGTGTCGTTGCAATTCATTGCGGTAGAGGTTGATTTGCTCGTCGAGTTCAGACATTGGTGCAGAGCAAATGACGTAGATCAATCGTGTCCTGTTCAAATATTAAGTCACTCCAGATAGCTAGTATTTAGAATAGCAGGCATACCTTTCGTGGGGTCTTTTTCGTTGCGGATAGTGAGAGAGAGTGTGTGAGCACTCACTGCATGCGAACCCCACGAGGCAAATGACGCCCGTAGCTTACGAGAGAGTCAGGTCGTTCCGAATCAGATTGAAAGAACAGGGAGTGCATAATTGGGAGAGACATCGAACAGAGTGCGTATTCCCTTCCCAAACCTGAGACGTATGCCCACGACAACTGCATGGTCGATGCCCTGGATTGTCCGGCAGGGCCATAGTAGGCTCGAGTCAGCGCCGCAGGTAACGCTAACACCAATGCTACCCATGTATCCGTGGGGGTAACAACACTGATGTTGTCGACTCGTAGACCGTGCTGAGGTCTGACGATCCGAACGCTGACAAGCCAGCCTCAAGTTTCTTAGATTCAGCAACAACTTTGTGGCGTCTAGTTCCGCTCAAACTCCGTTTGGCGATTATACAGTCTCCGTGGAGGTCGGCCAGCTGGTCAGTTTCAATAGTATTACCAGATAGAACAAGGCCTTGTGGAAATGACGCCCTCCCGCCTGCCAGATGGAGATGGATGAACACTGAGACTTTACAAGTCTACGCTGACGTAGCACGGCATCTCCCGCCAGCCTCTGACCACGTACTACTTACCACTGGCAGAGGCTGTATTGATCCAGGAAGGCCATCATAACGCGCAACGGCACACAGCAAAGACTCAAGATGCTTGACACCAGCTGTTTGCGTTCTGGAGATTAATCATATATCCCACTAGTGCGATGAGCCAGAACGCGAACACTTTGGAATACAAATCCGAGAGCGGACCCCAAGCTTTTCCGACTGACCAAGAGGACAACAGCTACACGACTCGGAGACGCCGAACGCTAGAGTTGAATTCCGACATGGATTGTTCATTCACTGGAAAGCAACACGGCGAGACTCAGCAAGTGGTCGATCAATGTAATATCCGAAATTGGAAAAGGGTCAGTTGAATACGTTCGTGTTCGTGAGCTGAAGTTTATCAAACAGCTGGATTGGACGGCGTCGGCTGAAGAGAACCCATATCCTTTCATCACAGGAGTCAACGAAGAGACCTCATCTTCCTCTGCGTTCTCCTGGATGAGGGGTGGGCAGACATTCCTACCAGATTGGCATACCGTGTCCTCCATCGCCACGACTGCAATCGCCATGCATAGGGATGTCCGCATCAGGCATCTGTACTCGATCTCTGAGAGGAGGACCTTTCTTCTTGGTGCGTGTACTTGGGAGCAGACTTCACCTTGCCGGAGAATATAGAATATATCACACCCATCCACATTCCCACCAGTAGTCAGCGCTTCTTCGTCTGTGTTACAGTCCGACTCGGGAAGTTGCGAGCCAGTTGCGCCCACTCTTCAAGTTTGGATGTTATCGAAATATTGCTACTCCGCTGGCTTCATTGCGAACCTACGTCCGGCGAACCCTACCAAGAGTACAATAACCGAACAAAACATGGTTCGAGTATATGGACGCTTGGATCGATGCCGCGCGTGATGGGAACAGCCTGGTAGCCCTCGAATTCCCGAACGCATGCCTCCGAGACACGTAGTCGTGACACTCACCCATTTTTTGGGTGTTAGGAACCTTTGGTTGTCTCTATACGCTATGTAGCCCTTGAAGAACGTGAAGAGCGTGTTAGTTTCTACAAACATTCTGCATATGTCCTGAAAACATTCGCAACACAGAACCAAATCGCACGTGCAGAGGAGAAGCTCCCTCGAGACAATGCCGACATCGTGCAGTATTGAGATATATACAATACGTGTATTGAACGGAGAGAACGGGTCATATACAAAAGTAAAATAAATACCCGAGTCACCGTTCGAAGTAGACCATCCTCCATATTTCATCAATCCCCCAGCCGCAGTGTTCGTCCCCGATGTCCACCCGGAATCCTCGTTCAAACCTGACGCGCATTATCTCCCAACATTTCGAGTCGAATCGCCCCCGATTCGTTCGTGTCCCCTTCCACAAATTGATCCTGCTCCAACATGACATTCGCGAATGCAATCGTAGACACGGCCACGTCTTCACTGGCAACGGTTTGCGACAACACACCGAATCCGGTATCAATTCCCTGCAAGCGGCCACGAAGGTCACGCTCATACAGCTCTCGCAGGCTGATGATGAACCGAGGCATCATGGGGCATATGGTTATGTAACCGAACACGGTCAGGGTGAGCAACAAAGTGCTGTTTGATCCATCTCCAACCATAGAAGGAAGACTGACAAGCCTATTCCTAACAGTTCAGAAGAAAACAGCTGAGTGGTTAGATTTTGTGCGGTACTACTCGATAGCTGGCAAGAGGGATGGGAGAACGTGATGGTGACGAACGAGAGAGAGACGTACACAAGGAAGTAAAGAATTCCATCTCTCACGAGTTGTTGCATATACCGGTTAGGCTGCCACCGCTTGGTAGCTCTGTACATCTCAACTGACTGCCTCAAGGTTTGGATGACAGCAAGAACCAAAAGTGTAGCACCGAGTAAAAGTCGCGGGATTTGGTAATACACGTAAAGGTTGGACGGGACCTCGCTCAATGAGACACTGCAAAGAGAGAAATTGATGATTTGGATAATTGTGACTTGAGAAAAGGGTGGCAGGAGACGGATGCCATCTCTGTGAGATTGCAGCGATGGACGTTTAGCTCAGGACACACCTGACATGTTTGTATTGGGATTGTTGTAGACAGCTACAAAAACAAAGGAAAAAATGACCTGCGGCACATACATGAACAGGAGGACCCAAAGAATCCTTTTGGATCGATTCCAAATTGCATACACCCGCAGGATCATTACAACTGTAGTCGAATTCACAGTCTGGGAAAAGGAACCAGAGGGCACAGAAACTTACAATCGGCAGCATTATAAAATATTGGAAACTCCCAGACAGAGACGAGATACACCACAGTACCTTTGGAACATCCATGTCTCATACTGATTGTGGAGAGGGCAGTAAATAAATGCACTTACACCTATGAAACTGTTATCAATACAGTTTTCGGTTGGTATTTAGATGCATACATCTACCAGAAAAGGGATATTAATGACAGACAAGGTGTGAAGCAGAAACACTGACTCTGAGAGGGCCAGGGAGAAAGGTACTACCAACTGTGAAGTAATATGATAAGCTTAATTAACCTCGGAATTAGCTTTGAACATACCAAGGGCATTGAAACTCGAGTACAGATTGGTGTCAGCTATGGAATTTGATGTGCATTACAAGAACCATAGACTTACATAGCCCAACAAAGACCGACATAGCGTGTCTACAGAACTTTCAGTTCAGAACATATGTAATGGAGTGTACCCTGAGACTTTACACACACCAGAACAAAGATTGTAGAGACCCAGTTCCAGGGTCTGCACTGCGAGACTGTCAAGGGCCTAGTCCTTGCTCCACTCGGATGATTGTTGCTTCCTTACCCAAATATAGTCTATCTTCGACTATTGTCGGCCGAAAAATCTGAGGTGGAGAGGGGAATGACATACCTCTCTTGAAAAGGTAAGGACTGCAGTTGATAGGATTCCAATGGTCACTTCAGAGCGAAAAGGATAGCACGCGCATAAGGATTACTCACAATAATCATATATGACAGCAGCGAAAACAATAACTGTGTTGGTCTATGAGAGACATCATTTACCGAAGGTATGAGTGCGCCATACAGGATACATAGTTATTCGTCTGGAGAAGCTCCAGAGCAGACTGTAAGTCGGAAGACATGGTGGGTTCAAGAGAAACAGCAATGTACGGGGTTTAACAATAAACAAGGATTGAGAGTCGGGAAAAGGGAGGTTGAGAGTGATTTAGTCCCTCCCGGCAGTTATATCTTCCACCCGGTGTATTAAATATTTGCTTCATTGAAGACTTGTTCGGAATAACGAGTGACGTGTAGCCACCCTCTCACGTTCGATGAACACGTTATAATATGATACGGCCCAATGGAAGGGCGGTGAAGGAAGGCGGTGCGGGAGCACCTTCGTTGTCGCGCAGAGAACAGAGTCGTCGTGCATGCAGCCCCGGACGTCGGGGGTCAGCCGTGGTTTCGTTTGGGATCATGATCATATCCTATTACCTTCGGTCGCATGTAAGAAGCCTTGAAGGTCTATCGACGAGATGAGATGGATTTTATTTGCGGTTTGCCTCATAAGTCTCGGGCTGGGCACGAGACTGCGGAGCTGTGGCACCAGCCTGAGAACTGATGAGTCAGCACTGCATTTCTACCATTCCCTCGTTTCAAGGCGGCGCTACTAGCTACGGATCAAGTCACCCATTGTCCTCTCATCAAAGCTCCTTCTACGCCCACAGTAGGCCCGAGGTACATACGAGTGGCATCACGGCATATCTTGGTTGCCTAATCCTGCCCATCAATACTACGTATGTATCTACTAGTAATCGTAGCCCATTATTTATGCTGACCTAAATTTATGTAAAGATCGAGGAATTATTCCATCGTAGAATCCCTCTGGGTTGATGGTCGTAAATTTGGAGCAGTGGCACGGTAACCAAGAATTTGGCGTCCAGTGGCGTAGATGTCACTTCCATCGTGATACTGACAACCTAGCCAGACAACTGCCTTACGCCGGGCCCCGCCGGGCCGCCTATACTAGGAACGTATCCTCTCCCGACTCGCAATGCCTCGAAACATCCCTGCTCTTTACCACGATATGTTTGTACACCGGAGTCTTGGATCTCGATCAAGGCCGGTCGGACACGGTTACCGATCGCACTCATCAAATCATACACTTCTTTCTGACCCATGTGACGACCACCTTTTCTACCACAGACTCGGAGGCGGCGTGATGGATCGCACGACCCCGGTGAAGGAGTGAAAAGCGGAATTAATGAATGCTTCCGGGATATGGTTCACCTCCTAGTGGGAGCGTTAGAGACTCGCTGGCACAGGCGTCAGGTACCCAGGATGATGAATCATGATCGTTCCAGCTCCGTGCTGTGTGCAGTCTATGAAAAATCGATTCAAGTCGATGACGAAATCGAATGCGCATACGACTGGGCTGCGATGATGTCCACGTTCTTCCTCCCTTTGAAACAACTGCATGATCGCGTCCCAAAGCGCGATACTCCACCAGGGAAGAGTGACGAGCCACGTTTCTGGGTCAAGGTCAGCGAATGGTGCCGTTTATCGTGCTGGACGACCGGTGCCGAGGGGGTGAACAGCATTGGCAAACTCGGGGAGTCACGTACATATCTGCGAAATCAAGTACTAGTAGTCCGACGTTTCATATCTAGAAGTATCCCCTTGCAGTACCCCAGATGAATGAAATCACACGCCAGAACGAGTTCGCTCTGACTCGACGACGCTCACCTTCTCGATCCCATTCGCTTTCGTGATCCGGCACTGCCAACGTGAATGAAGCTTATCCTACTACTAGAATCGATCGGTAGACACCTTCACAACCCGGGGTATATCATTCGAATTAAAACACGACCGTTCTGTCTAGAGTAAGTACATCTACACGACAAACGACGTGTGGATTGGTCCATAATCTGGTCCGTGGGAAAAGACGGTCCCCGCCGTAACCCATATGTACATATGACTAGATCCTACCCAAACAAAAAATATTGGGGAGGGGGGGAGTGGGAGAGGGGAGGGAGGACAGGGCGAA
>JBBPRE010000289.1:0-12255 GCA_038092935.1 Boletus roseobadius
GAGGTAAGGCTGTGCATTAGCGTGGGGACATGGCAAATGCGCAGGGAAGGGACGGGTGGTGAAAACCCCAATTAAACTTAAATTTGTTATCACTGAACGAGTCCTCTCTGAACCAGCTCGAACGGACCCTGGCGGCTCAGCTCGCGTTCAGATTTATTAACTTGTCGCGTGATGCATTCCGTGGGAGTCGCTCGGTGGAATTTTCAATCACCATACTTTCCATTCGGCTAGCAAACGATACTTCCAACCTTCGCGTTCGCATGCCCCCCAAATCACCATTATATATGACATCCTGTGATTTCATTGTGGACTTGTGGGGTCACATAGCCGTTTATGTCCAACGTCCCAGTTATGACAGGCAACGACGCCGTGGGTATAGTCTGAGTGTGAAAGGTCGTAACTTCCATGCTCGTTCGGTTCCCCTATTTCACATACCTCGCACAGCCCGTGGAAATGTATCTCCCACTGGGCTCGACATTTCTGCACTTGCTCCAACTCCCTTTATCACCCACGAATCCTGGGCAACCTGTCGCGCCAAATGGTCCGTCCGAACCACGTCACAAGGATTATAACAACTTGGCAACACTTTCACCGTATCACGACGCTCCTAACGTTCCTGGGGTGTCTGTCAACCTACCCGATGACTGCACCGTGGACCAAGTCATTCTGGTGAGTTCTCTGAGCCAGTGCTCCGGATGACGTCAGTGCCAACTGCTCAAGTTGCACCGACACGGATCTCGTGGTCCCATAGTTGAGCAACAGTTCATTCTCGGACTCGTTGAAACCCTCGATCGTGCGCGGGATATAATTCAAGCCACTCCTCTTCCGTCGAACCTGCAGTTCCTCAAGGAAGGATACGAGTACCAACTAACCCCTCAGGAACTAACCATTGTTGGCCGTCGAGAACTTTTCGACCATGGGGTGGAGTACGCGTGTCTCTGTCGAAATTGAGATTGCATGTATGACACTCAATCTTCCAGATTCGCCCTTCGTTACCCCACTCTCTCGACGGATGTCGTGGTATCTAGCCCGGTCCAAAGAGTCATGGACTCTTCGTACTTCTTTGCACAAGGCTTCTTTGGTCTCGAGGCAGAAAATGTTACCTTCCGTACGGTCACAGACCACGACGATCCTGTATCGTGGATCACTCCTTGGAAATCCTGTCCGAGGTTTCCCGGCCGTCCATCCCACCAGGTCAATTTAGTTGTCCGTGTCAAGTTACATTGTTCACACTGGTATATATGCAGACGGCTTCGCAATGGGCGGCTAAATACGTGCTGCCCATAGCACAGAGACTTGACAAACTTGTTCCTGGAATTAACATCTCTGTGAACGATACTCGAGGTGCCTTGTATGCATGCCCATTCGATCTTGCAGCTCGTGACCGGTCCACGTGGTGCAACGTGTTCTCCACACGTGAATTACAGAACTTGGAGTAAGTCTAACCTGTCGCCGTCAACAGCTGACGTGGACGTGAATGTCATAGATACGAGTACGATTTGTTTATGGACGGCATCAGCGGCCATGCATCCAGAGGAGATCCCGGTCCTCTCCTTGGTGCTTTTTACGTCAAAAAACTTATCGAGCGGTGAGTTTAGGCTACACATTGGTCAAAATTTGTGAAGCACATCGTTTGCGACAGTCTTACAAATGCAACTGGTGACGCTGAGCCCCTCTATCTGGAATTCGGCCACGACACCAGTATACTTTTGCCACTGTCAACAATGGGCTTGAACAAGTCAGTAGCTGCTCGCACGAAATGCAATCACTGACAATCTATCGCCGCAGAGATTCTCTGCCTCTGGATCACCGTCATGTGCATGAACATCGCAGGTTCAGGACTTCACAACAAACACCTTTCGCTGCAAGCATGGTATGGGAGAAATTTACGTGCAAAAACACGTGCGTAAATTCTCCTTGGAGCGTAGTTGTTTTCCCTCACGACGAGTAGCTTCCAAGGTCCCCAAGTTCGCCTCGTGTTGAATGGAGCAACGTTTCCTCTGTCGATTTGCGGGAAATCTACAAAGGACAAAAGATACGGAACATGTTCGCTGGATGAATTTACGAGAGCAAACGACTATAGCACGAGCGTCCAATACAAGAGCGAAAGCTGGAACACCACTTGCGAGATGGATGGGTAGCGTTACATTTTACCGACCCGGTGGGAATGTGATGATCTTGAAATCGAGTACCTGCTTTTCAAGTCCGACTAATCGAGGTTGCAGATTTGCATGCGTACTAGCGAGGGCCTTGTCGTTTTCAAGCTTGGCAGATGGGAGTGTTTCTTTGTTGCATATGGGTATTGTACCAACATTTAGTGTGGCGATCAAAGATCGCCATAATTTGTCTGTTGCACCATTCTAAGATGATGCAAAATACTTTACATCAGCAGTAATGTACCAGAGGCAGGATGCACAACAAAGAACAAGGGAAGCAAATATAAATTGCAACCAAGGCTACCAGCCGCCTGGTCCCCAACTGTTAGAGTTTTGAATCATAGCAGCGCGCTGCGGATTCATTCCGGGAGGAACATGGGGTGGGGGCTGAACTATTGGAGGTCCTGAAAACGTAGAGGGAGTCTGATAACCAAGCGGTTGGGAGGGCGGCATGGCATAACTGGATGTTGGTACATTTCCACCAAATCCAATTGCCGGGGTTTGGCCACCATAAGGATTTGGTGTACGGTTAGGAACTTGACGAACGGATAGATGACCAGGTGTCGTATGGCCTGGGGTGCGACCTGGGGTACGAGCACCCGCACCGTAGGGCGTCTTCCCCCCTGCGCCGGTGGCACCCAAGTTTTGTGACTGGTGCAGATGTCTGAACATCATGTGAGGGGTAAAAACTACCATGTTATGTCACTAGTCCTCACCTAACTTTGAATGCGTCGCACAGTTCTGGTACCCCCGCGACAGCTGCTTCAAAGAGACAATACGATTCTGGTGTCACGCGAACGGGCTGCCAAACATTGAGTTTGAGGTTGTTACGAAGTCGAAGAGAATATGTTACCCAAGTTTGGACGGTAGAGTTCTTGTTCGCCAAAAAGCAAAGATTGAAATGACCAGGTTTTTTGCGGTTCAACGTAAATCCATAGATACTTTTGGCGGGGTTCGCTGCGACAAAATTCTTCAAAGACAGATCTACAGAGTAGCGTAAACCCCAATGAAGCGTGGAAAACTAGGCAGAGCTACTCACGAAGCTCATCTTCAGATCCTTGCTTGAATTTTTCATGCGCCATCAGTTCCTCGACCTTCCGAGCGGTGGCTTGGACATGGTTGACGATCAACTCATCGAGATCGGCATACTGATGTTTATCATCGACAAATAATACTGTGCCCTGGCCTGTGTTGATCTCGGTAACGTCTATGGCGAATTAGCACTTCCATGGAAATTTGCAGTGGTAACACTGCGTACCGATGTGCTGATACAGCTTGTCATCGACTTTCCACGTCACAGCAAGGTGATCAACACCCTTCGAAGATGGCCTGATCACTACATCTCCACGTTGCTGCTTGTCCAGATAGTTCTCTGCATGCGTCGCGTTGAGGTTATGGAAATTGGGATGCTTGATGACACGTCTTGTCCGATCAGTCTCGGCTCGCTTTTTCCTGGCCTGCATCTCCAAATCACGTTCGCACTGTTGAGTGTTCCAATATTCATCACGTTTAACGCGACGGAAAAGGCCATCTCCTTGAATCAGATCGGAGGGACGAATTGACAACTCCACATAGAATTGATCGGCGGGAAGATCAAGTTTAACGTCCACAATGACGCCTTGTACTGCCTGGGATTTCTTGACAATGTTTTGAGGGTTCACATTGCCCGCATCCGACACGTATTCCATGTTTATGATGCCTTCGATGCCGGAATCAAGGCGCACCGTTACCGACTTCGAATCTTTGTCGATGCGTAAGACGAGAACGGAGATAATGAGTCCCATGCGAAGAGTTCGAGGTGTCTCGCCACTGAGCATGGTCAACACATCCCACGGTTGCATGGGAGGGAACGGCGCGCGCTGCTCTGCGAACGGCTTGAGCAATTCTTCGCGAATAACATTGAGGGTGTGTCGCTTTCGGTCTTCGTTGGCCTCGTACATGCTGACGGCGAACTCATCGAGATTAAGTTCGTTCAGCTTTCTCTCGTTGTCATTATCCTGCATGATAAGGGATACGACATGCGATGGGTGTTCATCATGAACATCCTCCTCGTCGAGCTCAAGGGCATCAGTTGCCATCTTTCGCGCAAGTTCGTAGTCCTCAGGGTGGATGCGAGTGTCATCTAATGGGTCTTGGACGTCATCATCTGCATGTCGGTTTTTTGTGGGCTTTAGCTCCGCGTCATGAGAGATCCGCAGGAAGCCGGCTGCATTGAGGAAAATCTTCGTGGTCAGCAGACCTGACTTGATAAACTGGTCACGATTAACGAGATTGCCTCCCTAAACAGAGCGGTAAGTTAACGGCAATAAGGAAACAACTACAAAAACGTACGATCGACGCGATTTTTCTGGCCAAAACTTGAGCTTTACGTGGACCAAGGCCACATACAAAGGGTAGAAGATGTTGGTAATAAGAGTCTGTTACCGCACGGTTGACGTCAACCCCGATCTTATTGGTCGCGTCAACCAAAGCCCTTTCGAGTGCCGACAACAGCTTCTCTTTCGGAATCTAAACCAGTATCAGCCAGTGACTGGATTTTAAAAAGTCAGGAAACTAACAAGATGCTGGTCCTCGTCCTCAAGCGAGATTGCAACAATATCAGCACCTAGCGCTGCATATTCATTCAGGGGGTTTTGGGCGTAACGAGCCAAACCGACGCAATACTTCGCAATGTGTGAAAGCGTGCTGAATTCCTCAGTAGCTCGTTTACTATGCTGATAAATTCGGGCGACCTCATCGTTGAGATAAATTACGGGGATATCGAAGATTTGTTCGTTGATTGGCTCCGTTCCCCACCCTAGAATATTGCCTTCAGCTTCCACGCTCGGGGTCTTGCCATTGACAATCTCCTTGATCCGAGAGGACAACTTGGTTGTCGCCATGGTAAAGCCTCCTACCACTATAACGTCGGGTCGTCGTCTCTTGAGTAAGTCGGTGAATTCGTCATGATAGTCGCGATCGACCAAGTTATCAAGTTTGACATGTTCACGGAGTCGACCCATTTCATCCAAAAGAACAAGGGTGATGGCGTCCTTTTGAGGATCTCCCTTTCCCCAAGAGATAGCGAGAACAGAGGGAGTGTATCCAGGTTGTGCGTCTCCAGTGACAAAGGGGGCGACGTCAATGCGCTGAAACTGTGTCAGCTAAAAAAAAGAACAGTAAGGACTGATGTCCTACATCTTTGAGTTTGTTACCGCAATGGATGGCCAAAGCATCCTCAACCTCTTCCCGCAACCACTCCCTTGCCCATTTGGTACCAATTGGAATAAGGTGGTATTCTAGTGCCTCTTGGACGACCCGAGATCGCTCTTCGTTCCATGACCTAGCAATGTCGCTGTAACTGTCCGAAGCAAACGCGTCGTTGAGCTGGCGCTCGAACTTGGCCTTGGCTTCGTTGGTTAGGTAAATCGAGACAGTCACCAACAACTCGGCCTCGGCAGCCAGGATGTGCAGGAACTGTGCACTGTCCAACATCTGGGTTATAGGTTTGTGGTGAAGGTATTTGAAGTTCTGGAAATAAGGTTGGTCAGTAGGATATCAGAAAAGGAACCCGATCGTAACGAACAAAGTATGGATGATGTTCGTCAATTTTGTTGACACCCCGATCCGTAGGCTGCACTGATAATTGCGCCTCAGTTCTGAACAGGTCTCGCATGAATTGGCGGAGTAATGGGTCTTTGCCTAACTCAGTGGCGAGAATCATCCTGGCGCGTCGCAGCACCTCTTCAGATATTTGTAACACGGCCGATTCGGAGTCCGTGAACTGCTCTGCGAAAGCGGTCGGGTTCAGCTCTTGGTCCTCGACAAAATTGGGGCGATCATTGGCTACGAAATTCTGCACCACCTCATGGGGACGGATGCCAAAACCCTGATGTCAAGGGTTCAGTACAAGGGGAAAACAAACAGTCGAGAGAATGACCTACATCAGCCAGTCTTGCGACGATACTCTTCTTCGCAACCTCGTATGCAGATATCCGGCTTGGAGTTTTACGCTTGCGGTCGAGATCTTCATCGTCGTGGAAGTGGAAGTCGAACGAGTCTTGTTTGTTCACCTTGTATTTCATGGACAACCATTCGGTCGCGTCCGCAACCATCTCGACGCAGTCAATCCTAGGCCTGATAGACTGCACGAAGTACTCGTCTTCTACATTAAGCCGAGTATAGGAAGCAATGAGGGCGTTCCGTCGATCAAGGAGAGAACGATATTTCTGGCCTAGTGCGTATATCCTCCACAGCTCAGACAAGCTAATAAGCTCAATTCTGGCGCGCATTTCCTGAGGGTTGAAATACGAGATGTAATCCCGTTTGTGTGTCCAAATATACGGAACTTCGAACTCGTGGACGAAGACAAAGCGCAGAGCATACGAGACCGCCAGGACCAGGGCTTGGGAATACGCACTATAGGGCCCGTCGGGAGAGAAGAAATCCCTGGTTTTACGACTGGACAAACGTGAAGTTACCCAGGTGGCAGCATCGTCAATGTCTGCTTCTGTAAGGTTTTGATGGAGAGATAGAGTTGCATTAGGTGAAAGCGAAGACGTGGCGAGTTGCATCCGTTCCGGTATGTCTTGTGCCCGAATCAGGTCGTCATCTTCTGTAAGCATCCGAGCACGTATTTCTGAAGGTTCAAAGACCTGAAAAATCACGAGTGTCAACTCTAGCCCAAGCGGGATAAATGATAGAACATACATCTTGGTATTTCATTTCAGGTTTGAGTCGTTCCTCGTATTCTGCTTCGTCGTCACCTTCTAACGCCCAATCGTACTCATGACCATCACCGAACACATCGTGAATTTCATCCCAAGCGCTAAGACAGGTGATTAGGGGACGGGGCACAAAATGTGGATTCTGGACCTACTTGGCGTCAATACCAGCAAGCTCCGGTCGAGAGCCCATAGCTCTCCTCCGTTGGCGTTCCAACTTTTTTCTCTCCTTGCGCCTCTCCTCACGTTCTTGCTCGTCCATAGCACCAGCCCCTTCTTCTTCGTCTTCATAGTCAATGAAGTCATCCAAATCTTCTTCATCTTCCCTACCACCCCCTGCCCGCTCGTCATCCCAGATGCGTTGAATATCCTGGACTTGCGGAAGATCGTCGTCATTATCAAGATCATCCTCGGAGGACTCGACTACTTGCTTCCGTCTTGAAGAGGATGCGACTGGCGGAGAGCCATCTTCACGGCCACGGCGAAGACGTGTCAAACGGTTTCTGAATGAGGTACCTGTATTTTCCTCAAGAAGCTCCAAGTCATCTTCTTCCAACGCTTCCTCCTCCTCCTCTTCTACCCGAGAATAAGTATCACTGAGACATAACATTGAGGACGGGAGCTTACCGCGTCTCCGATGGCGTCTCTTCCGTCTCTTCCTTCTTCTCCGTCGTTCCTCCTCGTCCTCTTCTTCTTCCTCATCCTCGTCGACAATGAAGCCATCTCTTATTCGCTTTTCCTCCTCTTCGTCGTCCTCGGCTTCCTCTGAGCTATCGTCCGACACACCGTTACCGTCTGCCATTGTCGCGTCCGCATCATCTTCCTCGGGTTGTGGATTCTGCATAATCTCGTCGTCGTCAATGAGCCTATCAGAAGGAACCACAGGCGGAGACGACATGGTGGTCAATGAACCAGCTCGTCGACGCTGTGCAGTTCTAAGACTCAACGTCAAGTGGCCCGGTAGCTGCCGACGGAGCCACAAATTCTTCTCATCCACACAAATGTCACACAGATGGTCACTCTTGGTCACACATCTGAAAATCAGACTCCGCTCGTCACTGGCTCGATTAAACAAACAAGCGTAGCTATAGCTGGGCCGGTATTAGACGTCTGGACAGTGAGAATAACGAAAAATGAATGCTGGCATTCACGTTGTAGGAGGCTGCTTAGCCAGATTAGAGGATCACGAAACCTGAGATACATGAAAGCTAGTATGGGTAAGCGGGGAGGTGAGTTTCACCTCCTCGTCCCCTCCCAACTGTGTGATGCAAACTTCAGATTCAGCTTGGACTCGGTTGCGACATCATTCGGCGGGTGACACAACGACGATTCAGCGTGACTACTATCAGCCTTTGGACATCTCATCCAGTCCTACTTCGATTTTGCTCGTCCCAACTCGCAAAGCTCAGATCTAGAGTGTGTCATAGATGCCGTGTACCTGAGTGGACACAGAAAAAATATGCAAAACCGTATATTTTGTGAAACTGACGACTCAAGATGACTGCCGAAGTTGTTGTACAGGATACACCCTAGCCTCCTCCCATTCGGCTCATCTTGGGTACATGGTTCCAAAACGTTTCACACTAGCATACACGCTCCCATAACTCTTTCAAAAGACACCTATGTCTACACGTTCACTGTTGAACAGTAAACGTGGGGAAATCCCCGATACGGAGCTTCGTAGCCTGAGTGGTGATCAGTAAACACGGAACCACGGAGTTCTATTCGCGCACCCCATAAGGCCAGAGCGTGATGTTCTTGGGTGCGCCTGTACAAGCGGGATCAACGGGAGGAGACGTCACAAAGTTGCTACCCGACAGGTTCCACTCGATAGGGCAAGCCAAGGCTGTGATGGTATAAGGGGGAAGACCAGTGTCAAATACTGGGGTTGGGAGTTGGCCAGATGAAGGTGGGTTGTTATGGAACGTTAAGGTAGAAACGTCGATAGCGTACTGCCATTCCTCCGTGGGCAGGAATTGCAAGTCAACTGCAAGGGGTTGCTCGGTGTTCTGCGCGAGGAGAGTCTGGTTACGAGATATATCAAAAACGCAATGAAGAGGACCACGATGAACAGCGACGGAGTCCTCCGGCCTGCTCTCTATTCGCCAATGTTAGCTTTCGTTATGTGGGCATATTGGGTTGCAGCACACACCGAGCGTAATCTCTGCAGGAAGATTGAGGGTAGAGGTTGTAGTTCCCTGATTGACCCGAACGGCTTGAAGGCCATCCAAAGGATTCACTCGTGTTGCAGGACCACCGTTCACTGAGATGGTACCTCCACTAACCCAGCTTGGGATGCGCACGTAATATGTGAAGGGTGAAGTTGCGATGACGATTGTGCTCAAGGTATCCGAAAAAGGGTAAAGTGTATCAGTATTGACAGTCACTTTGTTTCCTACGTTTGTTTCTGTGAGGTTAATTGAATTCAACAGGAGCAATGTGTCAAACCGTTTGCTAAAGTTGTTGACACGCTGAAAGGTCCCAAGTAGACATGAACAAGGGAAGTCACATCTTGCGTGGTAACAAATGCGTTAGTAACAAATTTAGGGAAGTCTTGAGGATGATTTACAGTGCAACAGCTGCAAAGTAATTCAAAAAGTGTTTCTCGCGCGTTGAAAACTCTGGCATACTTACGGATAATTGGGTTGGAGGCCGAACACATTTGAGTAAGGTCTGGAACCCAATCAGAGACAGGAGTGTTGTATCAGTGAAGGATATCACCCGTCAGTTGGGAAAGGATCACTGTGGACGACGTTAATGCCAATGTGAGAGAGTACCAAGCGTGGCTTACGGAGTCATGTTCATCGCCGCAACTTGGTTTTGCTGCTGTAAGTATTGACGCGACCACATGGCTGCAGAACCAATGAAGTTAGTCAGTGTGTTACCATTGAAAGATCCTCAATCCTGACTTCCAGTCAATGTTCCAGGGAGGGAATTGTAAGCTATCCGTTCAACCTAATGTCATAAAAGGTTTGCCCTGGGGACTATGTATCTTCAGTTCACCCAAAGACGCACTCTGTCTGCAAACTTGATGTCACCGATGACTTGAAACAAGTACGACCCTCTGAGAAAATTCATGAGCGAAATGGTCATGATCAGGAAGTCCACATACGAAAACATAGTTTCCTGAAAACTAGATCAGAGGCATACGTTCCCGAAATAGCTGGTAACCTACCACGACGTCGCATAGCTCAGTGCTGGTCACGGATTCAATATTCAGCACTCAGTCATGTAATATCAGAAATGAATGCTTGCCCTCGAGCTGCTTGAAGGCCCGCAAGATATTCGTCTGCGGCAAAGATACCAGACGGACGACCGTGATACCTGAATAATAGGTCCCAGCCTTGACTTGCCAAATCAAGATCTGAAGTCAAAGAAAAACTTGTAAAAGGATTATGAAAAGCAATGCAATATAACACAAACATGTCTTGTTGTGTGTGAAGCGGTATGTCGCTGGTAAAGCTTTGAGCCCCTCAGCCATATTAACACCATGTCAAATAAGAGGATTGTTGAATGGGTTTGGTAGATCCTCAACAGCCGTTGTGGGGAAATACTAGCGAGATTATTTGGAAACTCAACGGGTGCAATGAGAAAAGCCTGAGTAATACCTGCTCAGAAAATACTTGTTCCCAATCGTCCCCAGTTTCTCTCAGCAGGGTCATTGTGTTTAATAGTAGGTCTTCGTTGCCCTCGGGGTAGTTCTCGTACAACCTTAGGTGCTCCTCACTCCGTGGCGGGCTTTCTCACTTTCTAGGACCTTACCATTGCAAAGGCATAACAAAGTCTTCCCAACGGGTCTGAGCCCAAGGTTCAAGGCCAGTACCATTCTTTAGCATGTGTTGGCGAGTGCGACGAACTTGTAGATGGGTTGGATGACACTGTCTGCTAGGGTAGGATCATGCTCGAGCAACTGAATCGCGCCGAAAAGGAAGGGATATCTAAGAATACGAATGAGTCAGCGGAATCTTGGGTTCTAAACCAAGACAACCTTCCCCATAGATAACGAGGCTTAGATGTGTTGAACACCTCCGGGCCAAGCCATCCTGTCGAATCCTGATGCTCGATGACAAAATTGAGGAACTCCAGAGTTTGGGATTGAATATTAGTGTTGTCCACAATGACACCGTTAGGCACCAAGCCATTCTGGAGTTACAATAATGAATCGGTTCCTTCTCGACTGCGAAGAAAACCTCACTTACAAACCAGTAGCTGCCGGCTGATAGAACCTAATCAAAACAGTCCCGCCATCCTGGGAGACAACGATATGCTTACCTTCTTCAAGGTCCGAGTAGTAGGAATCACCGCCAAGCCAATCTGATTGTGCAACACTAGAGGGAAATAAATGAACTTTTCATCAGATAAAGAGAGGATGTGGGATGGGGATTGGCGCACTAATCATAGAAATCATGTTCGTGGCCAGCAAGACCGTTTGTCTGTACCATCAACTTCATGAATGGGTCAAACAGATTGTCTTGCAGGTAAATAAAATCAAAACTCACTTGATCATACAGCCACCCCGACGGTTTGATGGCTCCAAGAGGCAACGAAAGATAGGCCTTCGGAGCAAGTGCAAGAAGTCCTCAAGAGGAGAAGCTGTTGTTGAACGCCACACTCACGGCCATCTACGTCTTGGGCTGATGCTCGCCGAGTCACAGTGAGAATGGATAACACTGCTAATACAGAAAGCATATTCGACGGCCAGGATGGAACCGGCATGGAAGTCTTGAAGCGTATAACGCGAGTCACAAGCTAGAAATGCACGGAGTAAAGTCGCATCAGCAAATGGTTTTATATCTTGCGACGGCCCCCAGCCGAGTTTCCATGATCTAGTCTGATGATCAGCCCATTTATTCCACGACCCTGCAAGCGCTGTCAAGGTCGGTGCTTCGTATGATCAGAACGACTGCCTTCTGACCTCGAAGTTTTAAGTCTGGCTTGGGGAGACTATGCTCTTACCGTACAAGGTAGCAGTGCAAGGCAATGCCAGACCACGGTTTGATCTCTAATCAGTCTATGCAGTGACAATGATGCGTGAATAGCATTCTAATTACCGTACAAATGTGGTAGTATCACTCACGCAAATTCAAGAAGGCTTCTCCATCTCCGCAGTGATGCATCGTTTGCCGATGATATACCGCGCGCGTGATATGTCACAGGTACTATGGTGAGCAGGTTAGCATTTCCGGGCCGCGCAGAATTAGACTGCGTACTATGCTACTACGCGCTCGCAGGTTAGCCTAGTCAGACCCATCCTGCCAGGCAGTGATTCAACGCGTGACCAACGATATAGTACACTCGGGCCCGCAGGTGTGGCACATCACGGGTTAGTACCACGCCATCCAACTGCGCCACTCGCCGTGGTGTAATGCGGCATTAATGCGGAACCTAGGCTTGCC
>JBBPRE010000290.1:0-12252 GCA_038092935.1 Boletus roseobadius
CTCCTCTCGGTTGGGCTTGGCACTTCGCCTTCAGATCCTAGATCTTCCGACACACTGCCTCGTGATCCTATCTCACCCGAGCATTGCCACGTCGATCCGTGATCACCCGATCATTTGATCCTATTATACCCGTTCCGGTTTCTCCCTCGCATCATGTGACACGCGACGCAACGCGTCTCGGACACGGTTTCACCTGCCCTAGATCTCTCTTACCATATCTGGTTAGACCGGCCCTAAACCACTGTACTAGTATATAAGTTCAAGCTGCGCTTGTACTTATCTCTAACCAGAATCTACTCATTCATACCCTGGGTTCTCTGCTCTCCCTGAGCTCTTGGTAGACTATTCGGTTCCTTTGACCAGGTGGTCATCGTATCAACTCGCTTCCTCGCACTCTCTCTCGTCGTCATCGTCCTCGACATCGACCTCAACTCGATCGTCGTCTTCAAGGACTCTTGAAGAGTAGCGTCTCAGGTTGGAGTTACTTGTTACGGGTAAAACCGTAACAGGATCCAACAGCTGATCCCATCCAAGTATTTGGCGAAGCTTATTCATCTCCCATGTCCCTCAAGTTGTATTGATCCATCAATTCCCTTCCATGGGAGCCTGGCGATGATCTCGAACATGTGGTTATTTCCATTATGCTATGGTCCGACATCACACACCTTACAAACTTCAGCGACACATCTCTTTGGCCAATCTATTTGTTTTTTGGAAATCAGTCAAAATACACCCGTGGAAAGCCCACAGTGGCAGTCTGCCATCACATTGTGTACATCCCCACGGTATGTCTGTCATCATTCAATAATTCAAGATACTAATTTAATCACAAATTTCAGTTACCCAATAACTTTCAGGATGAGTATACCCAGTATTTCCACAGAGGATCATCTGACGACATCTACACTCATTGTAAGCAGGAGCTAATGCAAGAAATATGGAGACTTCTGCTGGACAAGAAGTTTGCAAATGCGTACAGGTTTGGTCTAGTAGTCAAATCTATTAATCAGATTGAATATTGCACCTTTCCTTGGTTCTATACATATGGTGCAGATTATCCTGAGAAGTAAGCATCTACAGTTTTTGTTACAGTTAACTAATCTCCACATCTAGAATTTTGCTCGCATGTATTAAATTCCTTGGTTTATGTCTTTGTCCACACTGTTTGGCCGAGAAAGTGAACATCCCCAAAATGGGTACACCAGCTGACATGGAGACGCAGAGGAACAATGTTCGAGTCCCTGACCAATCACACAAGAACAAGATCTCCAAGGGTTGCCAATACATCTTCAAACATGGTGCAAGTATCAATGGTGTTCATGTCAAGAACGTCTTAATGGATGAGTCCTTGGTCCCAATGATATGTATCGAAAATTCTTGAGACTTGTTAACTCCGAACTGACTGAAAATATACTCTAGAATGCTTTCTCAGAGTGGATCACAGATGAAGAATTCTACATGAATTCAAGCTTGGGGTCTGGAAGGCCATCTTTACTCATTTGATGCGCATTTTGTATGCCGCAGGAGGAACATCAATACAAGAGCTGAATTATAGGTAACACAGTGCTTCTTTCATTCTACTCAACAAAATTCACCAAAAAATGCAGGTACCGAAGAGTCCCAACATTCAGACGAGGAACAATCTGGCAGTTTCACAAGAACACCTCAGCAATGAAGTGTCTGGCAGCTCAGGACTTTGAAGATCTTCTTCAGGTAAGGATGAAAGTACGTCTCCAAGTCATTTCAACCTAACTAACCAACTGTACCTAGTGTGTTCTACCTGTTTTTTAGGGCCTGTTGCCTGCACAACATAACAACATTATGCTTGACTTACTATTTGACCTCGCAGCCTGGCATGCATTTGCCAAGCTCCAACTCCATACCAAACAAACTCTTAAGCTCTTCAATGCAGCCACTGAATATCTCGAATGCTCAACCCGAAAGTTTCAACATATGACATGTGCCTATTACCACACTACTGAACTTCCTCAGGAACATGCTGCTTGTGGACGTCACTCAGCCATGTTATCAGCTAAGCAAGGCCGGACAATCCCCTCCACATTGCATCCTAAGGCAAAGAACTTGAATCTCCACACCTACAAATTTCACACACTGGGTGATTATCCAGATACGATACGTCTCTATGGAACCACAAACAACTACACAACACAAATGGTAAGTACTCCCTGCGAGTCTTTCACATTACTCATTCAAGTTCATCACCAGGGTGAACTTGAACACCGCCGTGTAAAGCAGTGCTTCCCATGGTCTGGAAAGAAGAAAGAACATATGGTCAAAAGTATTACTAACCAAGATGCTATCGAACAATTTATCAGAAAAGTCGACACTGCATGAAGAAATTTTCAAGAACATTCACAGCCACAGCATGCCTGTAGCTCTCCATCAGACCATTATTCCATTGCTCAGACCTCACACAAAGTTGATGATCTCACAGCATGGTTGGGAAGACAGACAAATGATCCTGCATTTGTGGTAGTAAGCTTGAATCTATTCAGTTGTAACATACTAATGAAAATTGTAGGATTTTCTCCCCCGGCTGAAAGACCACTTGCTAGCTCATGCTCGTGGTCTGGCTTACAACAGGGATGAACATAATTTTTCAGATGGCGACTGCTACTGCATCAACATCAAGGACAACCAGATACATCACCATTCTCTCCTCCATGTCAACTACACCACCTATGACTTACGACGTGATCAAGACACCATAAACCCTCTCACACAACCTGATGTCATGGTTCTATTGCACAAAGATGAGCGCTCTCATCCATATTGGTACATGTGCATCATTTATATCTTTCACGCCATGGTACAGCACTGTGAGAACCTATCCTCCCCGTTTCCATCACCTGAGCACATGGATGTTTTGTTCGTGCACTGGTTTCGCTGAGACATAAATTATCCTTCTGGGTGGACCAAGAAACATTTGCACAGACTTCAATTTTTTGATCAAGAAAACCCCTCAGAAGCCTTTGGTTTTCTCGATCCAGATTGTGTCATGCGTGGAGTTCATCTCATTCTGGGATTCACATACCATTGCACTGCGGACTTGCTCGGAATCTCAAGAGTATGCCGAAGACCAGATGGAGATGATCCACACTCAGACTGGAGATACTATTATGTGAACATGTAAGTCTTCAGACATTGGACTACATTATAAGCTACTAATACTATCCTAGGTTCATTGATCACAATATTTTCATGAGATTCTGAGAGGGTGGTGTCGGTCATAAGGCTACCTGGAACTGGAACGACTTCCTTTTTAGTGATGCTGGCAAGCCAGTAGACGATGAAGATGAAGACTTGGATTCTGACTCAGAGATGGAAGAAGTGACACATGAGGAGTCCAGGGTTGAAGAAGAGCCTGAGCCTGGAGAAGCTGGTGTCAGAGACGAGGACAGAGATGAAGAAGAGGATGGAGATGAAGACAGTGATGGTAACAGAGATGGGGAAGAGGATTTCAAAATTTGGAATCAAGCCCTGCAAAATCCTGAGACTAGGAATGACGACGACGGCACTGGAAGCAAGGAGAGTGATGAGTCCGACGAGGAGGATCCTGACTGTGTCATTCCTGACTCAGATGAAGAGTTGGATGACAACATTTATGCTAGAGAAGGATATGGTGCACTGTAGATCATTATGTATATTCCTGTATATACATACTATTATGTCGCCAATGGATTTCAGATGAAAGTGTTGTCACTATGATATATCATAGGGCATCATCGTAGATGACATAATATTTGTCCGTTGTGGACCCTCTTGTCTGTTTGGTCTTATCATCATTTTGCAATTTTTGTGATGTTGAATTACTATAGAACACACTGTCATAGTTCCTGCAAACTGGTAAGATGATAACTATTGTAGGTACTGCAATAAATTGCCAGGATCAGGTGCCACAACTTCTTGAATATAAAACTCGCAGGCTTTTCCCGTGAGGTAATGAGACAAGATGAACACCTGTCAATCCTCCACTACTTGTCCTGCCTCGACATACGCCGCTCCTTCAGTTAGGAACCAGTGATATGCTTGAGAGTCTCATGACCCGTCATACTCAATAGGAGGGATTGGCTTCAGCTTTCCATAGGCTGACTTCTTTTTGTTTTTATCGTGAGACCAAGTCTTCTTCTTAGACCAGGTGCTCTTCCATCGTCTTGACAATGAGCACTTCCGTTTCTTAGTGGAATGTTTGCACTGTTTGCTTGATCGACGACATCAGTGATCACGATCTCTGTCCGATGATGATGACGAGGTCGAGCTCAAACTTGTGGACTTGTCACTAGACAATTCCAAGTCACTACTGCTTGACGAGGGACTAGTCCCCTTGGTACCATCTGAATCCAAATCCTGGGTTCTCTTCTGTTCCACCTGGCCTACCACCTTTCCAAGATAGCTCGTCCGTGCAATTTGCTGAGCAGGCTCGATGACCCAGTTTCCAGACTTTTTAGGACTCCTTACCTTAGTACTCAAAGTCTTAGCTATTGGTTGCTCAATAGGAAGGGAGTTTGCCCTAGCGAGATTCCCCACCCATGCACAACCCTTAGGGCAAGAAGTATTCCCTCCCACTCTTGTATCTCAGCCATATTCTGTAGTAGATACTTCCTTCTTACATTCTTTTCCCTTCCATTGACTACATTGCTCTAATGTGTTCGGTACATAAAATTCAAGTTGAACATGAGTCCATTGTTTTTCATGTTTTTCACATATCGCTATCCCTTGTCTGTTTCAATAGTGGTGACACCTTCATCTGCCTCAATGGTATCACCAACCCATTCACACCCATTGAACAGGTTATCAGCATGACCACCCGCATGCCAAACACCTTATGGAACACCCAAATTGACTGCCTGTATCTAAAACACCTCACCCACACCAAGGACGACCCATCATGTGGAATCATGGAACACGAATGCAAATATTTTCTTTGTTGATCAACCCATCCATCAGAGAGGTCCATGCCGCCACCCGCTGTCAACCTCCTCGCAGCCTCACCAAGAATGAGTCCTTCACCATCATATGGACAGCAGTATCCTGGTCAATTGTCACCCAGGGAATGTTCCAACTCCAGGGGATCAACTAGATGGAAAGAGAAATGTGTCAGTACCTTGAGCAGTGGGAACTAAACATCAATCCTATTACTCTTGGCGAGTTTGAAGAAATGATCCGCAAGGACTTTGTCGGTCCCGGGCCATACCCCACTTGCATCCTGCCGTCAACCAAAAGTCCATGCTGCCACCCACTGGCAACCCTTTCACTGCCTCGTCGAGTATGAGCCCCTCTCTGTTGTATGGGCAGTTGTAACCATCACCACCCAAGCCAGTATCCCCCCTCCTCCAAACCCTTCTGCGGCATACTTGACTCCCCCCAGCACTCCCAATATATCCGCCTTGGCCATTATATTCACCATCAACGCGATATACACCATTCCCTGGCCAACCCCTTTGCAGCCTCGTCGAGTGTGAGTTCTTCGCTGTCATATGGACAACACTATCCATTACCACCCAAGCTCATATCCCCCTGCTGCCAGCCCATTAGCAGCCACAAAGACTCTTGGACCCCAGCTTCCCTCAGATCACTCAATGATCCTAAACAAAAGTCCATCGAAAACCTGATTGATCAGCTAGCTCGGGGCCAGGTACCTTGTCATCCCGCTCAGCCCCAAGGCTTCCCCTTCATACGACCCATATAGCACTGCAGATGAGTACTCCCAGGTGGAGCCTAACCAACACAACCCACAACAATCCCAACAACAGTCCCATCCCATGCCCCCACCTCCCCTCGCGCATCGCCACTGAGACTCTCCGTCCAGCAGCAGCCTCGACGTCTACAGGGTAGGTCCACTGAGTCCCCTGTTGGCTAACATGGCTCCCCAGGACCCCACTTAACCAGGAAGAATGGCGGTCGCAGCAAGCCCCTCAGCAAGGTCGAGTCTTGGTCGAGCCCCAGGACACAATGCGAGGTGACATTTGGATATCTGGTGGAGCTCACAATTTCTCATTTATGTCATGAGGCTTGATATTTCCCCTGTAGGTAGCAAGGATTTCAACAAAGTTACTGGTATGCACATTCTGGGGTGCATTGAGAGAGCTTCTGGGGTTCCAATGGGTGATGTCATCCCCCTCAGTCAACTTCGAGCGCTGGCCCCGATAGTCCCAAGATTTGGTGATAAAGCTGATCTATGTCTTACCACACAGACTTCATTATGCTATTTCAATTCCTTCTACCTCAATCACTTCTTTAACAAGGAGCTCTGCTTTACAGAGGCATCTGGGAATTGACTTTTCTGGGCGTCCATGCAGACAGTTCAATTCCATGACTTTTTGGCTTCGCACTCAGGCTCCAGCTTTAATTTCACCTAAAATTTCCATATATGGTTATTGATGTCAAAATTAGAATCCACTGTCCACATATATACCCTCCTTTCTAAGGGCCATTCCCGAACAAACATTTGCAACTATGCCACCCTCCCATCTCACAGATAATTTCTTCAATTCCCACATCATTCATGACCATACTTTTGCTGGCAGCGGGTGGCATCCCATTGCCACACAGGGCACTACTCATACCAGTAACTACCAGTGGCACAGCCGCCCATGGGCAAAGTCCAGATTGCCTTCCCCAGTTACTCCTCCAAGTGCGACATCCCCGTATTGAACTACAAGACTCAGTATGATACTACATTCAAACATTGATGTGTACCAGACTCAGAAGATCATGACTCGTTGACTCCACCCACAACGAGTGAAGATGTCTCATTGGACAGCCTCCAGTTACAATCTGTCGTGACTGACGCCAACAATGATGACCAAGCTATTCAAGTTCCTGGCCTAAGAAATGGTCTGCATTCCCTACAGAACAGGAACTTGGATGATGATTCAGACCGCCTGGATGATGGTATGCCACATTGCCAAACAAACAGGTCCCACGTGAATTTAACGTCATTACTATCAAAACAATCTGGATAGCGAAGTGTAAGAGGATACTCACAGATATTGAAGATCTGCTTCAGCCTGGAGCGAGTTTGGTCAATACATGTTCTCCACTACTCTCAAACTTCCCAGGCTAAGTGACAGTACAATAGATCTTCGATCGCATGACTTCTCGGGAACATGCCTTTCTCCTGGGGGCACTGGCCGACTTGGAAACCTCTGCTAGGTGAGCCAAGTCCAGCCTATCAGGTAATCCAATCTGGCTCACTTACAATCTCCACAGGCCAACTTACTTCCATGACATTTGGCGATTTATCATCACCATGCCGCACAACATTCACGACATGCTCGTCACTCCCCTCATTACAAGATTTGAAAACATTTTTGACTCACTGTCTCAGTCGCTCGAATGGGGGCACCATCGAATCATTCTGGAAGCAACCAGGAATGCCGCTGTGGAGGGATCAAGGATCACATCAGTACCAGATGTCTCCGTACAGATCTTGTCCAGGGGGGCTGCTTGGCAACTCATGGCTGTGTGCGAGTATATATTTGTAGAGACGGCTTACTTGCAGACTGAGGTGGCAGCAACACAGAAACTGAGGGACTACATCAGCACCCACCCAACACTCTCGCCGTCATCAGGATCAAAATCATGGAACCTCACTGGTCTTCCCCCAAGCACTTGTCACGTGTTGGCGAACAGCATATCAGCAAGGACATTCTCAGAAATGAGGACTGGCGGCCAGAGCAGACCGTGACAGAGAGGAGAGTGTTCACAGTCATCCAAGATGCATTCATGTGGGTTGACATAACTAATGTCAAGATCGACATGTGGATGCACGAAACAGAGGACCCTATTGACATGGACGTCAACACAGTGGGTCATCACAGGACCACCTATGTGACTGCAGTAAGTCCTTTTTTACCTCATCATGGTGGCCTCGAATACATCTAACAAATCTCTACTACAGACATTAGTACCTCATATTTCCACCAGTGCAATAGATCATCTCATCGACAATATGATGAAGAAGTTCCGTGGTATCATTTCATCGTATATTCAACAAACGGTTGCTGATGCAAACTCGCCGAATGATCTTACCAAGGAAGAGAAAGAGGCATGGGTCAATGAAGTGAATTTGTGGGAACCTTGTTTCCCCCTTTTCAATTGGGACAGGATACTCTATCAACTTGAGTTGTGCACATGGCAGACCACCTACCTGCACTACAAAGAATGGCACATATGGCTGCCCAAGCAGCACCTCTCCAACTCCAAAAATAATGCCAGCTATTTGAGTCATGACTCAGGTGCAAGAAATCATGCAGGTGGGGGGACTAGGTCAAATGCAAAATGTCTTCATGTTTCCAACCGTAAATAGCTTCTTATTTCATGGCACCACTGCACTTGATCTCTGCTAGTAGTATCTAGCAGTATACAAATTTTTTACTGACTGAATTATGTAACTCAAAACAAGCTATCCACATTGTTATATATCTCCTATTCTTCTGCTCACACAGATCACTTCATCATGATTCCCAAATGCCCCCTTGATGTACCAGGCATGGCTGACTATTTTTACCTCAATCTCATCTTGTGGAGCACATTCAATGTCATCAGTGTCACACTTGGCAAATGCACTTACATCTGGGGAGCTGACATGAGTGTTGTCTCCCACATGGGGGATGCCCTAGATGACACACACATGTTGCCAGTGTCAATTTCAGTGGGGATGGTGCCTACACTGGGATTGGCCTCAGCACAGGCACAATCAAGCTCTGGTATATTGCCTCATAACAGCATACAGTTGGACTAGGACTTTTCCCAGTCATTGATTCTTCTCTCATGAGACCTCTTGCTGACTCCTGTTGGCAGTGGTTTCACAGATGTTGTCTCTGGTCAGTCATTAGACTAACCCAACACTATGTAATATGACAAGTCTTCTGTATCTTATTGGAAAGAATATATAACATGCTTCAAAGCACAATAATTTTTCAGCACTATCTTTGCTGGATACACCCAAAAGTGCTACATTTGGCAGAGTGACAATCAGCATGTTTGTTGTGTGGCAAACACTGAAATTGATGCTCTGAAAATGATTGTTCAGTAAATTTTGTCCTATGGCAACATCCTACCAAAATCCCAAATTTTAACTACTCTTCTCAACTCATCATCTCAATCATCATGTCCTCCAACCCCAGCCAGTAAGAACTCTATGCATATGCCACAAGACTTCTCAGGGCAATCAATAGCCATAGGGTTGTAGGCAATTCCAAGCAGAGGGAATGGATTCTTCTGCTTGCTGAAGAAGTGGTAAGTATCAATCAAGTATATTTTCATATTAGCGACTCATTGCCTAACAGGAAAAAGCCAAAAGATGTTTCATGCACAACTCATCCAGCGAAGTACACATTCTGCGCATCATGATGGAGCTCGGAGCAAAGCTCTGCCTCAAGTCAGCGGACGAGATCTCGTTCGATGAAGTCATGGGCGAGGATGCCGTTGTCAATGAGTTCATTGCCAAGTCATGCTGGAAGAAACAGATCGATGACAACTCCAGTATCCCAGTGGACATCAACATCGGTGAGTCATCAACACACTGGTGGACACGATTCCATCCCACCGTCACTCCCATTTCATCTGCCACTGTCGCCACCCCCGTCCCGCCCGCCGCTGCCACCCCCGTCCTGAGCATAAATCCAGCCATCACTGCTCCCTCAGCAATCCTTACAGAAGAGCGGACAAGACTTCTGACATTTGTTTTGCCATTGGTTAGCCACTGGCACCAGCCGAGTCACCTCAAATGTTCAGCACTGCATGAACTCGATGAGGATGAGGTGAACACTGGGGTATCAGAGCTGGAGTTGGCGAAGCTAGCGATACAGACGAGATTGAAACGGCGAAGGGTTGAAGGTACAGACATGCCCGACACAACCATAAAGTTATATTTCAACCCAGTGGGTGATCATTTATCCATGTAAACCATCGTACTAACACAAAGCTAGAAATGCAGATACTGCCAGGCAAAAAAATTGAAGTGCACGGTGAGCACCACTGACAACGGCAAAATCAAGCCGTGCAGTGCTTGTTCATCCTGAAAGTCCAAGTGCAGCGTCTTACAAGATCTCCCTGACATTGTCGACCATGATGGCAACGTCATCCATCCCACAAAAACCTGGGGAGACCTCCTCTCCTGACTCAAAAAGGATCACAAGCCGGCACCCCCCAAGTCAAAGGCAAAAGTAGAGCCCAAGGTGAGGACGGCGAACAAGGGCAAACAGAAAGCCCAGGAGACGGATGTGGATGATAAGATCGATGGGGTCGATGACAACGAGGGCAGCGGCGAGGGCGGCAACGATCGCCAGTGCATCCCGAAATGTGAAACTGGGATGGTAAGTAATGCATTCACTCCTCCATCCAAGGTTGCTGACTGGATTGTTAGATTGGGATTGGGGTTGCCGGCCTGTCTGGGCTCAAGATGGTTGCAGCGACAGAGGTAAGTCAGGTCCTTACACAGTATTGTACTAAATCTGACTGAATTGTTAGACACCAGTGCAAGTTGCCGCTCTTGAAGTCACTCTTGCAAAGATGAACATGCAGAACAACAGGGTGGAGAAAGGACTTTGACAACAAATCAAAACGATTGCTGAGATCAATGACAAAGTCACATCAGTGACACATTTGTTGCACCACCATTCCCCTCAAAATCTTCAGGCAAGGATGGACGGACTGCAGACGAGGGTCCTCAAAGACATTGAAGCCCATGATCACCTGCATGCCAAGGTTGCCAAACTCCATCAATAGGGGAAAATGAAAGGGGGGTAACCCTACCCATAACAGACATCCCATGTGTTACAATACATGATCTTTTTCAAACTTTTTAACTTAACACTACAAACACTTACTACAAACACTTCATTTGCTAAGAACACTTCACCATACTCTTTAACTTAGTGCTACGATGCACCTACTTTACATCTCTTCACTTTCAAAGTCACATGATACTATGCACATGATCCTGGGAAACTACACATGACCTACAATCTAGACAAACATGCTGCACACACATCTTCCTAATTTCTACCCTTCACTCCCATCATCATTCTTCTCTTCTCACACTTCTTTAATTTCCATCCTACCTTCTTTATCATGGTCAAATACTGTGGTCCTCAAACCCTATACTTATTCATAAACCCTCTTATGTTACAACCCCAAAAGATCACATCTAAAGATCTAGATCTCCATCTTAGATTCAAAGATTAGATCTCATCTTAATTACAATCTCCTTATCTATCTATAGTTGCATCTTCTCTTCCATTGCCCCTATCCCATGATGTACCTTCTCTTTTTTCATATATCTATATATAGTTATATTCCTTTCTCTCACAAACACTTCTATCATTTAACTATACTTAGTAACTATTCCCAGAAGCCTCCTCAGATTTCTCACCATCATTCCTTTCCTCTCATGATACCTTCTTTTATCTCTCCTTATTTAGTATTAGTTCCCATGGACCCTATGGTCCATGTACACTCCTGTAACTTATAAGTAGTCACAGCTGACTGAGGTACCCTCAGTCTAATCCATTTGTCTCTTGCAGCCTACATTCCTGTGAGGTGATTAAGGAACGCTGTTATGCTTATTCCTTTCCTTCAGTTCCTATGGTTATTAGTAGAAGATAGGTAAGTTCAAGATCAAGACTTCAAGCCAGTCACCAAGTCCTTCACCTCCAACCTCAGTATTCCCTTCCTTCCAATGTACTTGTGACCCACATCCTTGCAAGTTACTGAAGACATCCAACATCCCTACTCGCCTATCAACTACTCTCTGCTTTACTCTTTATTTGATCTAGCTTCATCTCTTCCTTCTTGCTTCACTCTATTTGCTGTGGTTATTAAGCTTTTGGTGTAGAGCCTTGTCAAGTTCCACCAGTGTTTGCTTGAGTCATCTCACAACACCATGGCTGGCACTCCACCCACTGCCTAATAGTGAGTGATTCTGTGGTGCCCTGCCTCCATTTGTGGTCATCCCCCTCAATGTTCCCACCAGTAGATTCTGTCCTGTCTGATTCATATCCAGCCTACTGCTCATGGGAATTGCATTAACAGTCTATAAACATGGAAAAGTGAGCTTCATGCTGCTACTATATCAGTGATATCTTGTCCTTCCAGCTCAAGAGATACCACTGGTCCCCATTTGCACTTGGTGAGTAGTCTCATTGAGTGTGCTGTGCCCATATCCCATGGATGTCCTATTGGTAAGCAATCCTTTGTACCACACCCTCTAGTGGTATTTGCACA
>JBBPRE010000291.1:0-12247 GCA_038092935.1 Boletus roseobadius
ACGTATGCGATGCCTCGCTCGACTCTCTCGACGTGCGCTCCGAGATTGCAGATGGCTGCGATATCTGTTGCCTTACTGCTCCATGGAGATATAGAGCCTGCTCTCGGGATGACATAGGCAATATTTCGACCGCTTTGGAGGGTGTCTAGCGTGCTGGGTAACTGGACATTGTTGCCATAGTCAAGAAGGGCAGCGAGTGATTTCCTGTGAGGCGAACGACTATTGCTGAGCTCCTGCTCGAGCGCATGCGTCCGACATTTCACGAGATGGACGAAAACAGCGTCTACAGACAAGATATCGCCATTTATAGTCTGGGTGTCACGTAGAAGGATCTGACGCTTTGTTTCTGTGAGCGCGGATGACCCATACAGGACGATCATGTCTGTCTGCGAACGAGTTCAGGGGATGGCGCTGAGTGATTGGCAGAAACGCTCACCGGCGAGTGGTACTATCAGACGAAGAAATATCGTGTCGGAGAGATCCCCCGAGTTTATCTAATTGAGACGCGTGACAGATGCGTTGGTCACGCACTTGACCACTAACGTTCATTATGTCGACCCAGGCAACGCCTTCGCGTCGCTCGAAACGCTATCAACAGCTCGTTACCCCCGTACACCCCAGCGCATGGACCGACAGATCCACGTCCTGGTCATCCGAATCGTTCTACGTCAGACCCTCCATCCCACAAGACTACCAGGCCCTTGCAGAGGATGAGAATTGGAAGCCCTCAACCAACATGCAAACCGTGTTTTACCGCTCGTTTACCCGCTCGAAGTCGCTTCTGCCACCGTCCCTCATAGGAAAGCCACGGTCCTCGAGATCTGAGGTGATTACTCGAGAGGTATTCGAAGTCGGGGATACGGTGTGTGTTTCAACAGGCACTGCGAGGTATGATAGCATTGGGGTCATCGCATCCATGTGGGAGCTCAGGACGGACAAGCCGGAAGGAGCGCAGGCCAACATGTTCGTTCGGATACATTGGTTTCAAAGGCCAATCGAACTTCCTCGCGTACGTCCGCGAAGGGAGCACACCGAAGTGAGTCGTCGAGTAGTATCCTTTTAGCCGGTTCCAACCATGTCAAAAGAACGAAGTGTACTTCACCCTCGACACGGAAGCAATCTTACCACCCTCGAATGTCGTTCGCCACTGTACCGTAACCGATATACCCCCCAAGGAAAATTCCAGTCAAGTCACGTCCTCTAGACATTCACGCTCAGTAAATCTCAGACACAATGATGTTGCGCTGTTCCACTGTCGCTTCGCCCTCGACTCCAGGAAAGGGATCTACTACGATTTTGCCTGGAGTCATCATAAAAACCGTGCGCTCTCTGACTCAGACGAAGAACAGACAAGTGGAAGATCCTGGAACGTTCCCGTAGAGTCTCCAAGGCAGAAGACTACCCGGGCTGAGAAACAGCCCAGACTGAAAAAGATCAATGAGGCGGACGAGTCATTAACACGGGAAACGGATGTTGATTATGAGTATCATGAACCTGTGGAGGACAGTGATGCCGACGAACTGCCCATCACAGGTATCGACGATCTCGACTCTGAGCCCGACGCTCACAGCGAAGTGCTCGAGGATGACCTCACAAAGACACCATCCCGGAAACGTAAACGCACAGTCAGCACCCCATCCAAGTCTACACCTCGCAAATCTCGTTCGAACAAGCTGGCTGCACCAACACCTCATTCTAAAGCTGCCATCCGGAAGAGGAATAATCGCAAAGTAGCAGTCGTGCGCGTCCCACCTCCAGACCTGACACGAGAACATTATAAGCAGCTACAGAAGTTGCCTCAAGACGCGTGGTTGAGAGCCATGCATGTTCTACATGTAGCTGCACGCCCAGACATTCTACCTT
The DNA here is from genome assembly GCA_038092935.1 of Boletus roseobadius. Lineage (NCBI taxonomy): Eukaryota > Fungi > Basidiomycota > Agaricomycetes > Boletales > Boletaceae > Boletus > Boletus roseobadius. The sequence continues at coordinate 1,864 of JBBPRE010000291.1, forward strand.
GCCGAGGGGAAGAATACAACCGTGTTTTGCGTACGGTAGAAGAACTTCTCGAGGAAGGGAGCGGAGGATGTATCTGTAGGTATCTCTGTCCCTGTTCTGAGGGCTTCTGACTGTTGGCTCTCTTAGATATTTCAGGAGTGCCTGGAACTGGAAAAACAGCTACTGTACATGCCGTTGTACGCGAACTTAAGCGCATGGCAGAGAATGGGGTGCGTCCCGGATCATCCATAAGTGGCTGTTGCTTATAGTCCTGTGCAGGAAACGATCCCATTCACATACGTCGAGATTAACGGGCTCAGAATTCCCGAGCCGTCGGCAGCCTACAACCTCCTTTGGGAAACGATCTCTGGTCACGATGTCTCCACGGAGGGTCATCTCAAAGTCAGTTCGAAGGAAGCTCTAAAACGGCTCAGCAACCACTTCAGTGCTGGTGTTAGAGCGGGTCCCGGTGGTCATGCATGGTTGGTTGTGATTTTCAATTGATGGTGTTAGTGACTAACGATCTACCGCCAGTGTTGTATTAATGGACGAACTGGACCAGCTGGTCACGACAAAACAAGACGTCGTCTATAACTTTTTTAATTGGCCAACATTAGCTGGGTCAAAGCTCGTCGTCCTTGCGGTCGCGAATACAATGGACCTTCCAGAGAGGGTTATGAGCGGACGTGTTCGCAGTCGACTGGGTAAGAGAACAATGGTGACGATCTTCCGACATGGTTTAACCATGATCTAAAGGTATGACCCGAATAAATTTCCAGCCATATACGACCCCCCAACTCCAGGAAATCGTACACGCACGTCTTCTCGCTGCCAAAGAAAATCTTCCGTCTCAACACCAACACGATGTCATTACTGCTGATGGCGTCAAGTTTGCCTCCATGAAAGTGTCCTCTATTTCTGGTGACGCTCGCCGCGTTTTGGACATCTGCAGACGGGCCGTCGAGCTTTTACATCCAAAGGGAAAGGCTGCGGGTACGGAAGACGTGAAGGAGGTCATTAAAGTGATGCAAAATAGCCCAACGGCCGCATTCTTGAAGGAGCTGAGTCTACACGAAAGAATTATGCTAGCTGCGCTGGTAAAGTGTATGAAGAGGGAGGGTGTAGAAGAAATCAAATGGGGGGAGGTGAGTTTTTCGGACCTATCACTTCGCGACGTGACCTTTGTGTTGTTCGACAGGTTGAACGCCAGCACCTGATCTATGTGGAAACCCTCGGGGAAGGGGTGTCCAGTCGTGTGCCCACGCTCGGCGAGCTGACCTTCGTCTTGGACTCGCTCCTTGCATCGCGGGCGATGCTCATGGAAGATGGGTTTACAGCGGCACGAAAACCGGCAAGCGAGCGGAAGGTTATCCTTAATTTGGAGCAGGCCGAGATAGAGAGGGCTCTCGGAGACGTCGGTGGACCTTTATGGAGGAGTGCGCTTGGCGCGGACGCATGAACGGGACCTGGAACTGGTGCTCATGCCCATATCCAGGGTCCCTACTTGTAATGTTTGAACCCGACACGATGGAGACCTGACGTTGCTTCGGCCGGTGCTCTCCGACATGCACTGTGGACTGGCGTAAAACTATCAGACGTCGACCATAGCCGGTTATTGAAGAATATCCACCATTTTACTCGAGATGAGTACGTCGAGTTGGACAGGCGCCCTCAACGGATACTATGGTTACACGGTTACGACAACTCTCTGGGTTCGGCTTGCTGATAATTACAGTCGTCGCGATGGTGTTGGGCCGCAGTCTCTGGATCACCAGTTGCTGTATTATGTTCCATGGACTCTCAATGTCATACTCACGCATCCTGCCATGTGGTTGCCACCGGATCATTGGAAGCTTTTAATGATGATACACTTATAAGACACGGAACCATTTTCCATCGTTCTCGTTGAACCCGACAGCGCACACGATTGGTTTTCATTGTCCCGCACCATTCAAGTACGGGAAAACCTTGTTTTTGCTGTTTTTGAACTGGTGCAGTGCTCTCACTCCTTCACACCCCTCCAGCGTCACCCGAACGCCACAGGAGTCGTCATGGGCAAGTTCACCATCCTCTCCTTTCTTCGCGGGCAGTGGACGACGATCCCCACCCCCAACGCTGATATCAGCGACAAGTCGATAGTCGTCACCGGCGCAAATGTTGGCCTCGGCTTCGAAGCAGCCGTTCATCTTGCAAAACTCAGACCTAAGCGACTCCTTCTGACGGCCCGCGACGAGGCCAAGGGCAAGCAAGCCAAGCAAGGTACGAGAATTTCTTCGTTCTCTACATCATCGTTGACTCGCAGTCTTCGCCACAGATATCGAACAGCGTTGCACGATCGATGACGTCCAGGCCTGGCCACTCGAGCTGGGTTCTTTCGACTCTGTTCGCAAGTTTGCTGACAGGGTCGAATTGGAGGGCTTCCCGATGAACGCTCTTATTGCCAATGCAGCCATATCGACCATGACCTACGCGAAGACGCAAGACGGATGGGAGACCACGTTCGTCCCGAGCATACACGCAGTACGATACCCCCCTGTTGACTCATTGTTCATTTGTTAGACTGCAAGTGAACTATCTATCGACGGTTCTGCTTAGCATTTTGATGCTCCCTCATCTCATCAAATCAACGACCCCATCCAATGCTTCGAGACTTGTCATCGTTTCGAGCGAAGTCCATTTCCTGGCCAGCAAGCTCAAAGGCGCCACCAGTTGGCCCAGCATCCTCGGGAAGCTGAACGACGAGGAATATTGCACTGCTTCGTAAGTACCCGGTACCACGACCACGCATGAAACCCAGCCCTGATCTACTCGCGTAGTGTGATGAGAAAGCGCTACGAACTCTCGAAGCGTGAGTGAAACTTCGTAGACGCATGGTCATGATGGTAACCTTGTCCAAAACATAACGCCAGTGCTGGAAGTTATGTTCGTCCGCGAACTCGCCTCTCGGTTGCCGAACCCGACGCCCGTCTCTGTCTCGGCGATCAACCCCGGGTTTTGTCATTCCCGCCTCACCCGCTCGATCGAGAGCAATCCGGTCATAAAGGTTACCGTCCGTGTGATGAAGGTGCTGTTGGCGCGCACGACTGAGATGGGGAGCCGCACGCTCGTGCATCCCGCCGTGGGACCAGGCGAGAGAGATAGGCACGGACGATACGTGTCCTGTTGTGAGGTCGCTGAGGAGAGTGACTATGTTTTGAGTGAAGAGGGAAAGGAGATCTCAAGACGTTTGTGGGTGAGTGCATCTTCGGTTTTGCTGACTTTGTGGAGCGGGTTTGGCTGACGCGCATTCTTTACTGCTTGCCTGAAGGCGGAGACTGTTGAGATTCTGGGAAAGATCGACCCGAGAGTTGATCAGATCATTTCAGAGCATTTGTTGGCTCGCTGAGCTTCTAGCTGGGACTCGGATGTGAATGTTCCAACGTTATGTATGTACCATGTAAACTCTCTCAAGCTCCGAATTTCACAACGTTGGGAGTCGCTATTACATAATATAGTGCTGGTAGGACTGACTGACGAGTACGTCAAGTTCTGGGATCATAGCGAACGATGAACACATTGGATTTGCGCTGAGTAGCATCTGCCATTCGACTACCAGCGGAAGTATGTGTAAGCAGAACAAATGGACTATCCACTATAGTATATAGATACATCAGTTGTCGAGTGCTTGGAGGGGTGTGTATGTGTGCATGCGTGTGAATGAGCAAGGTAACAAATATATCATGTAGTGAACAATAGTGATTAGCGTCAGTGATAAAGTAAGTGAGTTGTCCTGATGTTGAAACTGATGGAGGTGACGACCATGACGCGCACCGAACATTACAAGAATTACAAGGCAAAGCCAGCAAATGGATTCGTGATCCTCTGCGTCTTTGCAGGGCTAACAATGCCAACATCGTCATCAAAGGGCGTAGCAAACGGATCAACCGGCTCGCCTGGAGATTCTACATGCATATTCGTAAGAAGTCGTGAGGTTGACCTGGTGGACTCATGTCGACTGGTGGGAGCCGCTAGCGGTGGGGTGACTTGCACGGGAACGATTGACGAACGCTTATGTCTCTCGGGTGAAGAGGGGGCATCAGAGAGAGAAGCGAGGAACGTAGGATAGAGCGCGAGATGGACGGGTTTCTGTGACGCTGGACGTTCCTCAAAGGCGTTATGGAGCGGCATGGCTAAGGGACCCTGGTCTGGAGGAGTAGAACCGACGTCCATAGGAACATTAATGTTCCGGGGGCGGCCAGGAGGTGGCGGGGGAATGGTGAGAGGGATGGCTTTTTTCGGCGGGATGTTTCTGATCCAAGGAAGTGTGGGAGGTACTGGCGAAACCGAACACGCCGATGGATGCTCTTCACGCACAGGCGAAGGTGTACTATCAATTTTCGGCAAGTCTCTCGGCGTAGCTGTCGAGGCTTGTTCAACCGAGATCGTCAACCGTGGATGAGGACGAGAGCCTGAGGCAGGCCTGTTGACCACAAACTCCGAAACAGGTTGAACATTATCCTTCTTCGTGAACAACCCAGTCACTGGCTTGAACCAGACGGACTTTGGCTTGCTCTCTGAACGGTCTCCTTCAGAGGTTTCCAACACCTTTTCGTCACCCTTCTTCTTGCCAAAATTCATGAGCTTCATCGGACGGCTGACAACACGCCGGAGCCCAGACGTCTCAGGTTGCTTATTATTCGCACCCTCGTGGAGGAAACTATCCCAGCTCTTCTCGAACGTAGGGTCCAGTGACTTGAGAGGATGATTGCGTGGGGGAGGAGGCTGGTTTGACCGACGGAAAAGGTTGATGCTGAAGGGGGAACAGACCTCAGGAAGCGGCGTAAATGAGCGCAGGGGAGGATCAGGTATACTTGGGCCTTTCTCGGTATCCCCTACATGAGGCGCGGGTGCCCCGTCTCTGTATGGCATGACGAATCCCTCGAGGCCGTCTCGCTGCTCTTTCTGCCATTTCCGCTTCTTGTACGCATCTACCCAGTTCTTGGCATATGAATGCCAAAACACGATGGCGAGGCCCATCAACACAACTAACCCCCATAAACCCATGAAAATACCAAACATCAATCGTTCTTTCTTCAACGAGTTGACGTACGTCGCCACCAGCCTGCCGATGAGACCTTGAGAGTTGCTCGAACTACCACCAACGGCAGCAGTGGCAATGGGTTGTGTGATTTCATCGACGTTGGTAGGTGAGAGGACAAGGACAGTCTCATTGACCTGGGGAAGATTGACATTGAGGTTTTGGTTCAAGAAAGTGAGTGCCTGTTCGATAGCGTCGACTTTAGAACCAATCAAGCACTTGATGAAATCCTGCGTCGGCGTTTCCAGAATCGTTCCGTTGAAGACGGTACCTACGAGATTTTGAACATCGGTATAGAAGTTGTTGAGTGTGCTATTGAGCGTGGTGGTGGTACCATTCACCCAGCCGAAGAGGCCGTTGTTGATCGTGGACTGAACAGTCTGGACCTTGGTGTTGATTCCGCTGGCGTACGCTGCGGACTGGTTGTACATGCTGTTATTCATCTGCGTCGCAATTGTATTCGAAAGGTCTTGCACACTCGCGGCAGCTTGAGCGGCATACTGGGCTTCAAGAGGTCCAACCACAATGAGTTGAATTTGGACGGAGAGTAAGCCAAAAAAGCCAATGAGAAAACAGGCAAGTGCGGGAGGGTGAAAGATATAGTGGAGGAACCAGCGAAGGTGGATGTGTTGAGAAGGCGTGAAGCGTAGCCGAGTAGCTAGCACATAAGCGATGCGGGTAAGGAGCGGATGTTGTGCCTCAGTTTGAAGCATGAGGAGATTGTGATCGGTGAGCGTCACAGACGGTGTAGTCTCGGAAGAAGTTGTATGATGAATCGTTGGATCGGACATCCAGGCCTCACGCGTAAACTGCAGATGGAACATAAGACAACGCCACTTGCACCACTCAAAGACGAAATGACCAGCGAGGAGCAGGAAGAGGACTGCGATCAAAATGATTGTCCCGATCTTCGTGATCTGGAGGAGATCATTCCCGAGATTGTCGATAGAGGAAGTATCCAGACTGCTGCAGAAAGAAACGCTGTTTTGTGCTGGCACGGGAAGTAGCGTAGGATCGAGGGTAAGGCCGATGAATGTATTGTTGATGTCAGCCTTGACAGCCTCGAACGGCGTGTCCACTCTGAAAGACGTAAGTGAGCATTCGCCGATGGGGATGGGTAGCAACTTACAGATCCTGAATAGTATTCTCGATGGATGATACAGTGGGCAACGAGTTATTGAGTTGGATCAAAGTGGTCTCGAAATCTGTGGGGATGGTGATGTTCGAGAGCGCATCAAGACTGGAGACATTGAATTGTGGCGCTTGAATATTCCCGAAGGGATTGATCGAGTTTACGGTATTCACGGCACTCTGGATGGCGGAGTTGAGAGAAGTAGCATCGTTCTGGAGACCTGAGACAATGCTGTTCAAAGTGCTTTGCAAGAAGGAGGTGATCTAAAAAGACTTGTGAGTTAAAAGTTGGTAACGGCAGAACTTGAAGACGTACTTCTTGAACTGCGCTAATGAGAAGATCCAAACCACCAACGACAACAAGCTCCAGAAAGCAGAGGAATGTGGAACGGTAGATACTGATGAGGAAGTTGATGATCGCCTCCATACAAGTCAATGCCAAGACGAGAGCTTCACGAGCACCGTTCATAGTTCCATTGACTGCATCTGCGAACTGCTGGTTGGTGGCGACGGCCAGATAGCGTGGCATACTGGCAGCGGCAGTTGCAGCCTGTTCAGCAGCCTGACAAGCTGTGAGAAGGTCATCCTTTGCATTGGCGACCGATGATTGTGCTTCATCCGAGGAGAGCTGTAGCCTGAAGATGACGAACAACAAGGAAAGAATGGGATAGGCGAGCCATGTGAGAGAGAGAATATGAGGAAGTTGGAGGTATGGTTTGAGCGACGTTGAAGAGGTTCGTAAGTTTGAATGAGCGTCGTAGCGTGGTGGCGGAGTCACGAGCCTTGGAGGAGGAAACATTTGGGTCGGCCTGCGACGTCAAGAAGAAAAAATGGGGTCGTAGACGGAGAAGGAAGGACAAGAAGCGACCCAATAAGAAGGGGATATCTATCCCTGCCTTTATATTCTCGGATCATTGTCTTTATGTTGCGTAACGGTTTCATTGTTCTTCATAACAATAATACTTGCCATTCTAGGAATCTTTATATAACACAATGATCCAGTGATCACGTGCCACTCGGCCTTCACCGGCTCAGCCAAATAAATTTCATTCATTCATTCCCCAAGTATTCTTCCCCTGAGTAGTTACAGTAAGTACTATAGATACCCTCCTATACATTCGGGTGGAGGCGGTCCACCTCTTACAGAGACCTCTTGGGTCAATTCTTTCGATTCTGCCCTCTGAACGAGACAGCGACTGCTTGAACATTATCGTCCGGTAATTTCCGAATGGGCTTGTCATTCGATCTACAGCCTGAACTTGAAGCGGCGACGTTAACCTGGGCACGGACTCTTCCTCGTTTTCCCTCGGAAATGGCAGTAGCGTTGCGCAGCATACTGTTTGTGCTACTTCTGACGCTTATGATACATTGTCAAGCGCAGTAGGTCCGGACATCCTAGTGATCTTCACCTCCCTCTAGGTCCCGAGGGGCTCCCACTACTGGGAGCAGTACTCAGCATCGACTCCTCCAAGCTTTGGTTTTCTTATTTTCATCGGTGAGCATCATGTTAACATGGACGTCCTTGTTATAAATTCCGCGAGGGCGGTTCATGACCTGCTCGAACTCCAGTCAAACATTTACTCGGACTGGCCTAAGCTTGCAACAATTGAAACGTACTGTTCTTGCTCTGTCGCGACAACTATGCTACGTCAATATTTCAATTATCATGTCGATTGTGTATGGGTACAATATGGCGCCACTAAACGATCCCTTCGTTGAGTTTGCTGGGAATGGTATGAAGGCAGTTACCAAAGTTGCCAATCCAAAGACAGCTGCACTAGTCGGGATATTTCCATTCCGTGGGTCTCGTTGCGGAAGGAGTGACTTGCCAATCACTGTTGTCATCCTAGTACCGAAATTACCTATGTGAACACCCGGTTCTTTCAAGGCAGGAACGGCCGAGGCAAATGTAATACGTTGACGGGTTTCGTAAAGTTCTCTGCGGTATGGCATCGGAGGAAATGGTGCGCATCACTTGCTGTCTTCCAACTGGATAGCTTCTTGAGACATTTGGAACGGATACCCCTTCAATGGTCAACGATGCTATCAGGAGAAATGAAAGAAACGGCAACCTGCCGGAAGTAATCGATGGCATTAAAAATACTTCTGTGGTTGCGTATGACGGCAAGTCCACAGATGTTTACATTACATAGCTCACATTTCAGTGCAGCCGTATCAGAAACTATATGATTATTGCTTTGAATGTTTCCTCATGAGGCGCTACCTAGCGCGAATGATATAGGCCGCGCTTATCTTAGAGTTGTTCGTCCTTGATATGGTTTTGTTCCCTGAAGCCCAAAGAACGACTCGGAATGAGATAGACGCCCTAGTGGTTACTTACTGGCTCCCGAGTTTCAGTGATATATCCTCTCTACCTTTCGTCGAAGCTGTTATACAGGAGAGCTCAAGATGGCGTCCTATCGGTGCACATACGCCCGACAGTAATGAGGTCAGCACCATGAAGCGGACGGGTAGCACACCGAGTTCGACTATGTCCAAGCTTAAAAACACTATCGCAAGGCTGCGTAAGTGTCTTTAGGAGCCGAAACCATCTTTCATATTGACGTTCATATCAAGAATGCCGGCAAGCGGCGGAGCAGAAGGTCGCAGCAGAAGGTGAGGGACTCGAATCCAGCTCGCACCACGTTCTACTGCGAAAGGAAAGTACCTTGGTCCGAAGAAAGTTAGCGTACTCGGTCCATCTTGAAAGACAAACTTCCTCACAAGACTTCCAGAACGTCAACTTACGAAAACTATACACCCTTTCCAAAAGGATCGGTGGACTTGGGCATATCCTGGAAAACCCCGTCAGTAACCTCAGCTTTATGCCTCTGTTTCTGGCTGCTGTTTCCCTGCGAGAATTTGAATCGATAACCTGACAGACCTCAGGAAACATAGGTGAAGCATGATCGCGCCACAGTGTTCGAACTTAGATACTAAATTCGGTATTCTCCTAACGTACTATCCCACAACCTCCGGATCGATCCCCGACACTTCTACAATGAACTCACACCTTCGTCAGATTTAAACGATTAAACATTCAGTGGGGACGAGATAATGGTGCGCGTCCCGGTTAAAAAGGATCTTCACACGCAGCTTTTCTCCGCCAAATTCATGCAGCAGGCTTGACGTCGACCCAGGAGCTCTCGAACTTCATTTCCGAGCCGCTTTCGCTCTATCTTTGACCAGTAAGCTTGCTACGTATTCGAAATGTGAAGGCGAGCATAGACCTTGATAGACTCGTAAACTCTCACCAGGTCCTTTCTTCAACGCGACTTTGGTTCATCATTCGGTATATCATGCAAGTTCGGCTCATTGCGAGAGAAAGTACCTGATAACATGTTCTGTGGAGGGAGTTCTCACTGTCAGCGGGACGATAAAGTTCAAAAGACAAAATATCTCGGATCGCGAGCGTGTCACAGTAAGCACGAAGCGTACGTGTCGTCGTCCATCAGTGGATGTCCTGAATCTCAGGATTCTGTTATTTCCCTTCTCCCCAGAAATTCGTGGGCCTCGCCCCTATCCTCGGAGAAGTAACCTCGACCTTGATCTCGTCTCCAAGGTCTTGACGGTGAAGCCTGTCACCGACCAGTGTTGTACCTATCACAAGGTACATCATATTGGGGTACGTCCCTTCCATGACTATGTTGGCCGCATAATGGCCTCAAGGCTCAAGGGTCCTACCCATTTTGGCAGCATCTCTCACTGTCTGCGCACCGACTACCCCGGCATGAACGTGGTATTTGCATAGCCATACTCAACCATCATTGCCAGATGCCAAGGGATAGAACAAGGTTCTCAAGAGTTGAGACGGTCGTTTGCATGTTAGTTTATGCAGTTGTGGGCCACCTTAGGACCAGTCCATCGGGATGCACGTGATACGCGTGTATATTGCGTTCCATGAGCTGTCATTCAAGTTGGTGGCCGTATGTACCTCCACCAATTGCTTGTATTCACGTACCTTGCATTCTGATCACTGTCTCGCCCAGCAGTGCTGGCCATGATACAAAATATATTTTGTAATAATCATAATATTCCGCGGTACCTGTTTCCTGCATAATCCAGTATACAAACCCAGGCACTGATGTTTCACTAGTAATTCCCCCCCGATGGATGACTGGACCTTCCCCCCCCCGAGATCCTGCGGGGGGAACGGGGCCCAACCAATCCTCCTCACTATATTCAATTCATTTTCGT
>JBBPRE010000292.1:0-12245 GCA_038092935.1 Boletus roseobadius
GGGGGTTAGGAGGGTTTGAAAGGTTGTGCGGGGGGGATGAGATGATGTTTTGCTTGCTAGACCCTAATAGTTTATCGTATAGAGGCTTTATTAAATTGATATCGGGCCTCCAATGTGCCAAACCTTGACTCCATAGACTCGTCGGAGCGGGAAGAGGGTAAGTCCAGTAGTACCAATGATCTACTGCTGCCCAGGCGAGGGCAAACTGGTATTGCTGGGCCCACTGGTTCGTTACGGGGTTGATAACGACGCCGACCCTTGGTGGCAACAGCGCGTGCATATCTTCGAGGCTCTGGATCGTGCGGTCATCCAAGGAGGTCTTGGACTTCATAATGTCGCGGGGACTCTCCTTAGATGCGTTGGCCGAGGACGGGTCTAAGCGATAGTGATGGTGACGTGAAGCTCTAAACGAGTAGAACATAGAGAATAACCCAAGTAGGGCTACAAAGGCACTTCGCGATGCCTTGACGCACATCGTTGCTTGCCCAACTTTCTTGTGATCCCTCGTGTAACCCCACTCATCAGGGTAGTCAATAAACCCAACAGGCATGGGAAGCAGACAATCGGCCGACAATGCGCTGATGGCATGCGTGAGGGTGATCTCTAGCCATTTCCAAGACTCCAGAATGCTCGGTTCAAGCATCCACCTGCCGCCTGTTGCGCAAACGACCTTGTAGTGAGCAAGTCGGCCAAGGATGGGGCCCACGTAGTGAATTCGCTTGGGTGTAAACGCGAGTTGGGGGCAGCGGTTGAGGTCCATCCGAAGAACGTGCATCTCTGTAATGGGGATGTCGCTGGCTTCATAGTCGATGTCTGCCTGAGGCATGGGGGGCATGTAGTTGGTGACGGGAGAGGTTAGGCAAAATTGACGCGCAACCATGACATGTTTGGGTAACTCTTTGTACCACTGCTTATTGGTGATAACTGTAGACATGCTGGCTGGATCTCAAACGTGAGCAGGAGCTAAATAAGCACAGACAGGTGATACGTACGAGCTAAAGAGAGAGTTGCGTTGGTGATGGGCGAGAGAGTGGGGCTGGAGGAGAGTAAGAAAACAGAGGGGTAGAGGGTCGTGGGTCTGCGAGAACAAGACGCGTGGCTTGAGAAGCACTGACGCGTCTACCCGAGAATCAGGTAGAAGGTAGCGGGTTTGGGAGTGCGAGAAAGAAGAGTGAATGGAGGGACAAGATGGCGACGCGTCTGAGCAGGTCAGGGTTGGGTTCTACGGGGGCGAGGAGGGCACAAAATGGGGACCGTTCAACGCGCGATTCGCAGGGAAGGCGGGAGAGAACTAGCTTGGTGCTGGGTGGAGCTTCTGAGAAACGCGTCACGGAGGCGGGTTGAGTAGCAAGGCAACAACACACCTTTTACTTGGATGAACTTCAGACGATGAACAGGAAGTTGTTACTCAGAGAAAATTTGGTTATATCAAGGAGGGAGACACCGGGCGGGCAGACTCGGAGTTCAACGCGGGGGTGAAAACGTATCACGTGAGACTGGAGTTGGTCGGGCAGCATCGCATAGCGAGGGATGGAACAATAGACCCATTTTAAAACACGGACTCGGAACGGCAGATGCGAGAACGGTAACAGTTTTTTCAATCATACGCACCCATAAGCTGCCTGACGGCATCAGCTAATACGCGGTGAGGTTTGTTTAGCTAACTATGCTTGGTGATAAGATCAGGCGAGGACAACTAGAGGGAGAAGGCGGGAAGCGTAAGCCAGTCACAACGGTGCGTGAGCCACAGCCAAAAGTAACACTAGGCAGTGACAAGTGCCTGTAAGTAGAGTATGTAGCCTGCAACGGCGTTCAGGGACCAACTCCTTCTCCTTCACGCTATAGTGCACGTGACGATGGTGTGGAAATAAGCGACAGGTTTCTACCAAGTTTGTTCTTTTTTTGAACACCCGCCGGAGCCTAGGTTGCCAATCTCTAAGGTGGTGGGTAGAAGAGGATCTACAGCGCTGATTCCAGCGCTTTAACTGCGTAGATCCTACATGACGCGTAAATAACCTAGATTGGAAGAACGTGCACCACAAGAAGGGAAGAAAAGTTCATTGGGAGGATAAACGGAGCAGACAAGATCAAGAGGCAAGATATGCGGGCTGTGCGCATGAGGCAACAAGGCAGTGGGGAGAAAGCGACAGGAGAAACGGGGTGGGAAGTGATAGCAACAAAGGAACGGGAATGGAAGGCATGCTGGAGACAACCGGAACGGACAGACGGCAAACGGAAGGTGAGAAGCATAGCGAGATGCTTGGAGGAGGGAATCAGTTAGGTTTTGTTAGGTCAAGCGAGGAAACGAGGGTCATGCGTTGGTAGCTTTATGTTGGGGTTATGTTAGGTTAGGGTTTGTAACGCTTGTGAAGAACATCACGCACTTTTTTTAAAAAAAACTTTCGCTTGTAGCGTTGATTAGGCCCCTTCCGTGCATGACTTGAAAGCTGGTTCTGCGGTGTACATCCGGTTAGTCGAGAGAGGTGAGAGGAGAGGAGAGGGTCAATAAATAATAAGGAAAACTATGCGGTACAGCACAACGGCTACTTCGCCTTTTATGCGGCCTAATCGATTAATTAGCAGAGTTGTTCGTCGAGCTAGAGGAGTCTTAACGGTTGGCGGTAGCATGGCAACGCGGTTGTGCACTTATTCTTTCGTTAGAGAGCAGACGTACTTAGGTCGAACTTGGTCAGAAAGAACAAGGGGATGTATTTCGCAAGACGTAGCCATAACGTCGCTAGCTAAACGTTTCCAACAACTCCAACATCTCCTCACACTCACCATCGGATCTTTGAAGGTGACCATGAACGCCATGCATCTGTGATGTGGATGCCTTCATTTGCCCCTGGGTGGCTCGGAGCCTTGCGTGCAGGCGGGCTATGGTAAGTTGACGTTCAGTTTTAACAAGGGTTGGGGACGAAGGTGGAGTGGGGTCTTTCAGCTTGTCTGCATGCTCATTACTGGGGTTAGGGTCCACGAGCTCGGTTTCACCGGGCGAAGACAAGGCGACGACAAGGGAATGCTTGCCGTGCGTTCGGTTTTCCGGTTGTTTGCTCTGGGGCGTCATGAAGGGCGAGGGTGAGGGAAGGAACGCAGCCTCCTTTTGCTTTCCCTCCTGCTTTTGGGAAAACTCCTTGGTTGAGGCTACCGCCGGGACCTCAGTCTCCTCGAGCGGGTTAAGCGATAATCTACATAGAGCTTCGATATCGGGGGAGCTGCGTTGTTTCAGTGCTGTGAGGTGTTAGTTGCAGGTAGAATGAAAGCGTTAGGGTAACCTCACGAGGGGGAAGCAAATCAAGGGGGTCTGACTCGTCCTCGCACTCCTCTTCCGGTGCTCCATGTTCCAGCAGGGAGGAGTAGTCACACCGCACTCGTAATATGCGGCATTGCATGCAGGGAATGCCTCGCACTCCTCTGCAAGCGATGTTCCTCTTGGCGCACTCCTGGCACGCGGCTGTGGGGACGACGACAACTGAATGCTAACAGAAAACCCATCAGCCAAGTGGAAAAGGTGATTCAGCTATCTACGCACCTTTCTTTTTCGTGTTATGGTGGCACCGGGGTGTACCTCAGATTCACCGGTGACGGGGCGATCAACGGCTCCTCGCAAGCTAGCGTTCTGAGTATGGATGGCATCGTTGAAGAGTTTTTCCACCTCCATAACCCTCTTCTCTCGTTCATCCGCAGCCTTCTCCAAACTTTGTGCATGGTCCTGGGCTGCACGCAGCTTCATGTCAACGTCTCGTGGCACGCTCAACTCTGCACCGAAACGCGACTTGAAGTTGCGTCTGAGGTTAGACAACTCGACCTGGCGAGTCTTCAGTAGGAGAAAGGAAACAACTTTTTGACTGACCCATCCTTTGTTCCACTGGCGGCGCCAGGCTTGGGTTTCTTCTTGAGAGCATTCGTGACCCTCGGGAATTTGAGCAGCTTGAGTAACCAAGCTGAGCACGCATTCAGTCACCCTCTTCTTCTCCAAAGCTGTTTCTGTGAGCAGCAGGGATCGGGAGGAGTTTTGAGATGAGGAGGGAAGGGGTGTGACGTTTCGAGACATGGTGGATGGAAGTAAACGGTGGATGGAGTGACGTGCGATGGTGATCGCTTAAAAAAATGTAACTGCTTATGTCATCCGTTGGTGGTTCCAATGTGGCTTATTGTGTGCGCAGGGGGCACTGCCTGGATGCTCATCAAACTAACCGGTTGAGTCGCATTGAAGCTAAGCCCAAAGGCTAGAAGATGGAAACTGGAGGTAGTCCCGCATGTCTTGAGTCGGAGGTGTTAGGAAGGTTGTGCTGGACAGCGAGAACCCACCCAAGGCACCTAGTTCTCAGTTACACCTGCAACGAAATAAACGCGTGATGGGCTATAACCTTCTTAAAAAACGGTCCCAGGGAGTGGTTCAAGGGCATGCAGGCTAGCGTTAGGCCGCAAACGTTATATATAAGAAAGCGACTTGTTAAGCCTAGGAGTTGTCGGCTAAAGGTGCTGCAGGACGGCTTACGTATGCTGCTGGAGTTGGTTATAAACAGCGCAGGTGTGTGCGCGGAGGGGCCAAGGCCAATTTGGCCAAGACTTGCTAGGCTACAGTAGGCTACTAAGGGCGTGTTGTGGCCTTACGAAAGCGGTTAAATAACTGGGATGCCAGCCCCACCTCACCTCACCTAACACTAACCTAACCGAAAGACATGCGGTGCTATGCGATCCTTGCAAACGGTGCACTGCGCTACCCTAACCCAAACGCACGCAAAGGTGGCATTTCAATTCGGTTATAACCTTTCTGGCTCAAACCCAGTGTTATGCGTTCCAGTAGCGGCTATGCAGTCTGATAGCTTTGTTTGTTCTAGCTGGGACAGCTGCAAGGCCGAGTTTGGTGAGACGGTTTGGGCGGAAATCAGAGGGATCCAGGTGGAGCTACGTGATCGTACTGCATTCACACGGTTTTACCTATCGAACAAATCCGCAAACGATATAAGAAGGCAAGCGTAATTAGGTATAGACCCTGGAGAGGTAGCTGGTTGGGTCAGCCAGTCTATAAATTGAGACGACGGCGTTTTCGAGGAGAGTGGAGGTTTAACACCCAAGGAAAGAGATATCTTTTCAAGACAAGACGTAGAGGAGTCGTGTAAATAAATCAAGGAGATAACGGTGGGCAATAGCTTTGGAATGTCCAAGTTGGGACAGCGGTCAGGCGTGAGCTTGGTACCCCTTTCAACGTTCGGATGGTTGCAAGGAGCGGGGAAGGGAACCCAACAAAGGTGACAAGAAGGCCAAAAAACGTCTTCTTCCCTCTTCTTGGCCCGTAGACTGGACAAAAAGCAGTTGAAGAGGTATGGACGCTCATGCGTATGCGAGCCCACGTGCGACTCCCCAAGGACCCAGCAGTCTGGACAGCCGACAGATGTTATGCGATGGATTAGAGCCCTAAGCAACTCCATTTTTTTCTGTGCCGCATCATACGCATCCACCAAGGCATCAGCGTTCCTTTGAACTGAGTGGGAGTGTGGGACCACTATCGACGGGTGATCACCAGTCGAGAGTGGAGGAGTTTTGGTCGTCCGGTTAGGTAGGTTTGAAAGAGGCTCTTTGAAAACGGGGAGATCAAACCGCAAAGGCTGCGGGACGTGTAGCTCGTTCGTCTGTTACGTTAGCGAGTTGGTAGGAGTGCTATGGGATAAAATATGGAATAAAAACCTGAGAAAGAGCTTCGCATATATCACAAGGGACAGTGTTGGCAGATGAAGCACAGGAGTGTACCTCGGAATCAAAGTCGCTCAGCATCAGGCGGCGGCAGGAGGTGGTTTGCAGAAAAAGGCTCATTGAACGTTTGCCTGCGTGGTCTGGGTCATCTGATCTGAGCCTAGGTGGACGACTCCATAGGGTGATGGCATAGGAGGTGATCCCATCACGGCCTAGGCGTCCAGATTCTTGCAGAAACGAAAGCATGTCCATGGGTTCGATGATGATGGCATATCGCACGCTTGGAAAGTCCACGCCTTCAGCGAAACAAACGGTGGCAACAACCCATTTAATTTGACCCGAGCGCCAAGCCTGAAACCTTCGAGATTTCTCCTCCTTGTTTTCCGCATCACCAGGAAGGATGACGCTGGCGTAGGCTGGAATACAAAGTATCTTGGCTAGCTGGTGAGTCAAATCGATACTAGTCGTGTAGATGATCCCTCTTTCATCGGAGGAAAGGTGAATATCCCGGAAAACGGCTACAGTCCTTTGGATTATCTCCTCCGATGGAGCCTTGAGTACGGTGTACTTTATGTTTGGTCGCGATACGGAGGCTCGAATGACGCGAAGGAGGACTTCGTCGATCTTCATCGACTGACAAAGCGCTGAGATGGACCGAGTGGGCATGGTGGCTGAAAGAAAGGTGATGGGTTTTTTGAGTTGGGTAAGGCGGTGGAATAGTTTGAAGCACGAGCGATACGAGTCCGAAGTGAAGACATGGTGCGCTTCGTCTACAAACACCCGATGCAGTCGACTTGAGTTAGCTTCGGCCCATTGAAAAAAACGAGCTGTCCCGGCTTCGTGTGCAGGAACGATCACCAGCTGTGTTCGGAAGGGGTCAAGCTTCGGTGACCACTTTCCACCCGTTATGGGTAACGCTGCCAACCTGCGGTCCATGTCCTCGGTAAGCGCAACAAAAGGGGTAACGACGATGAAAAGGCTGGCGGGGTTGAGCAGTGCGGCCCCAAAGAAAGCCAAGCTTTTACCACTTCCGGTAGGTAAGATGGCAAGGACATGGTCGTTGGTTAAGCAACTTTGAACAAGTTCTGCCTGCTGGCTGCAGGTGAAAGAGAAAGGAACCGTGCCTGGAAACATGGGTTTAAGACGAGAAGCAAGTCGAGGATGAACGACGAAAGGTTGGAGCGTGTAAGAGTTGGAGGGAGGTGTTGGTTGAAAAGCGGGGTTAGGTGAGGGGGTGAAGTGCGAGGAAAATCCTTGCAAAATGCTGGTCCAATGAGGTGCGATTGAGTTGTGATACTCTTGAATGGAGGCGCGTACGGCTTCCTGTAGTAGTGGCTGGAGCTGGCCTTTGACCAAGGTAGCGCAGGAGGTCTCAGCGTTTAGGTCGGTCGTTTTCTCAGCTTCGTCCGAAGCATGAGGGTGTGAATGACCTAGACATGAATGCCATCGCGAAGAGACGCGCTGCATCGCACTAACGGAGGTGTGTGATATGGAAGCCAGCGCGTTCGTTGCTTGTATGCCGTAATGAGCGTCAGCAACGGCGCTTGAATGGCCAAACTGCGAGTGGATTTCAGCGAGATCCTTGTCTTCTTCATCAGGAGATCCGTAGTCTGTTCGAGCAAGACAACAAAGCATGGAACACATCACTTGACGGTAGCTCCTGAGCCCCAAAGGTACCCCCAGGTATTTTTCTGTGTAGTGCTGGAGGATCGTAGAGAATTTTCTGCTATCCAAGACTACACCGTGATGGACAAAGAGAAAGGAGAGGTAGGTTCGCGCTCGAGCGACGTCCATCACAAAAGAAGAAACCCTGGCAGCGACCGGGTAGAGCACGCTGAGAACGAAGATAACCAACCGGGAGATGGAATGCGACGGGGTGCGTATGATTAACCGACCGCGACCTTGTATGTGCTGGGTTTTCACGTAGGTGGTAACAACTCCAAGGCGACCGTTTAGGATGAATACGTGGCGATCTCCGATGCCGTGAATGGTGTGTTTGAGGTGGTCGAGCTCGGTTCCCCTCGCTCCTCCTCCCCACGTCAATGTTATCGCATAATACATGGCGGAGACAAGCTCATCGAGGTCCGTGATCCACTTCCATATTTTAGCTTTCAATCAAAAGTTAAAGGGGGTTTTTTGTTTTCGGGTTTCAAAACGCGTACATTGATGCGGAAACAGAACGCCTTCGACTTTGCTAAAAAAGGCGCCTTCCTTTGTAACGTTGTTCAGGAGAGGTTGGAAAGCGAGAGCAAGCCCGTTTGGATCTTGGGATATGACTGATGTCCCTTGGAGGTCTTCTCGGGGGTGATCAACAAACCACATGTTGGGGTTATTTGGATCCGTTCGAGAGTCTATGTAGTCTAGGATTCCAGGGATGTCGCAACCTGGGGCGAGTTTGACGATCAGGTCCTGCATTTCTCTTTGAACAGCAGCAACAGATTCTCGAAGCTTGTCGACGGCCAAGGGGTGTCCATCCACTGACAACACCTTCATTGAGGGGTCCCAAATAAACTGCGGTAATCCAGGCTCCTCGTATGCTAGAGTGCTGAAAAAAGCATGCTTTTGACGAAGGTATGCGAAAAGGGTAGGCTTTCCATCCGTTAGGAGGTTCTTGGCGTGGTTTTCATACGCTCTGAAAAGGACGGGTGCTGAAGTTAGGAGTAGTCTGTTTTCAATGCGTTCTTACGCGTAGGTATCCCCGTCATAGAGGTGAGCTTTACTGAGTAGTTCGCGTACTCCGGTAGCCCTAAAACACCATTGGGCGGCAGAGATGTTTGGGGGAACCGCGGAAACCCTCGTAGTGTTTCCAGTGTCGTCCCTAAGGTGATAAGCAGTCAAAAATAAGGTAAAAAGGTCCTGATGATCATGAAGCCTCGCTTCCAGACTAAGGTTTGTGAGCAAAGAAATGATAGTAGAATGAATATGATCGCCAACATGCTTCAAATTGGGGGAAGAGAGGGAGCCGCGGAGTTGAGAAAGCTGAGCAAGGTGAGACTCGTGAAATGGGACTCTAAACGAAGGAACGGGTTTATCAACGTGTCGCATCAAAAAAGCGAGAAATAAGCCGATGAAACGGGAGTATCTCTTTAACGTATCCTTTTCTTGAAGCGGTTTGAAGGGTTGAGAAGAAAGCTCCGCGGAGGAAAGAATAGCACGGGCGGTTAGGATAGGAAGGGAGGCTATAGTAGGAGAAATTAACTCGTAATACTCCTCGACAGCGCGCATTAGAGGGTACAAAAGGACATCGGTTTGGTCTGGAGGTTTGACGGTCTTCCGAAGCTCGCAAAGGTTGACGTTTTCGAGGAGGTGATCCCAACCAACCTGTGCGAAGACCGTGCCTTTTGAGCGCGCGTTGAGCAAGGGTTGGAATACGGTGGGCTGGTCAAAGAGGTTTATAGAGTGGAGGTGCTGGTTAACGTCGGTAATCAAAGAACCAGGAGGAAGGGTGGAGGTGTTTGAAACCTCAACCATCTGTCGCATACCGCGGAACTCACTGAGGAAGTGTGCTTTCACGAGGGTTAGGTTACGTTCGCCGGGGGGGGTGATGGGATGATCCCGTTGGCAATGCTCGTTAAACCTCCTCTTATCGGAGTATACGACGAGGGACGTACAGCCGTTTATGTTGCACTTGAAAGCGTCGACCAATAAAAGCCCACCGATTGGAGATATAGGTCCCGGAAATACGGACCTAACTTGATGGGCGTTGAGTTTCACCAGCATTTCGGTCAGAGACTCTCTTGTGGGAAATTCGTTCTTAGAATGCAAGGGGGGTTTATGTTTACTCAGGAGGTGGGAGTAGGCGTGAGAGTAGTCAATTACTGCGTGACACTGCATGCAGATGGTTAACCTGTAGGTGGGGTCCACTCGCAGCCCACAGGCGGAGAGGCGGTTGGCAACCAAGCGGTCGTAAGGAAGTGTTGAGTGTTTGGATGGAGGGAAGGAGGATACATCCACCTCCATGCTTGCGGATGCATCCGTGATGGTAGAGTGTCCTTGAAAGGTCTCAACGGATGTTGATACGGCGACGTTCGGTTCACCACCGGAGGATGGTTCCGCATGGTCTTCGTCGACCAGAGCCGTATAAGAGTCTTCCAGGCGTAACGATGCAAAGGGGGCAGGTGGTTCGACAAGCATCCCATCGGCCAGTTGGTTAGGCGAGGTAGTGGCGGTAGAGTGCCCTTGAAAGGTCCCAACGGATGTTGATACGGCGACGTTCGTTTCACCACCGGAGGATACTCCCGCGCGGTCTTCGTCGACCCGAGCTGTATAAGAGTCTTGCAGGTCTAACGATGGAAAGGGGGCAGGCGGTTCGACACGCATGCCGTCGGGTAGTTGGTTAGGCGAGTCGCTACGCAGTGGGTCGTCATCGGGATAAGCATCTGGATCCAGGTGGGATTCGGAAAATCGACAGAGGTTGTAAATCTTCTGGTAGTTATAGCGAGCATGGCGTTGGTCACCGCAAGGGCAGGGTAGTTTTCCAGATTGAGCATCGCGGTAAAGGGTGACGGTATTTCCTATGGTAGGGTGAACGCAAGTTAAAAAAACGGAGGGGGTGCTCTACCTTTATACTGGACGGAGCGTCTGGTTGAATGGAAGTCGGATGCATGTTTCTTGACGTCCTTCCTTGGCACAACGACTGAGCATCCTGGTACAGCACACGGTGGCCTGATGTTAAAAAACGAGGATGAGTAAACCTATAAAGGCAGGTGGTGACGCACATGGTGGTAATCTGATGAAGGGCAATGCTACAGTTATAGGGGGTGTTTTTTTTGCAGGCGTTCCAAGGGTAAAGCACGAGAAGGGTGTTGAACAGCAGCAAGGTCTACAGGCAGGTCAAGTTTCGGGCAGTGTTTGATTAGTAACCCACGGAATAAAAGCGTCCGCCACTGAATGCAAGGGGTATTTACTGGGTAGACGTCCAAGACTCACAATCAACATACAGCACGTGCGCATTTATTAAAGAAGGAGCTTTATCGGAGAAGGCTTCTAAACTAAGTCGAAGAAGAACAGCAGTGATCGCCTACAACCACCTTCTCGCTTACGTCATCAATCCGGTTGGTGCGCGTTCACTCAGGGCAGTCGCCCTATCGCATGCGGTTCTTTGCCTAAGTCCTGCTTGAGCTAACTGTTTGTTGGCTTTCAAGCCAAGGTCAGTTTGTGGGTTAGCCAGCTTAACCACGAACGGATTCTAATGCCAGATAAGTCACATGGAGCTGCCCGTTGCTCAGGTTGACAGGACTGGAGTAGTAGGGTGTGGGTCGCGTGTGGGGTTGAAAACCACAAGGGAGGAGTTAGGTAAAGTGATGCAAAACATGGTGAGCTGCGTGGTTAGGCCATCGACGGTATGATCGCTCAGTGAAATTTAAGCGAGGTAGGGGTATACCAGGTGGTGAGTTTACATGGTAAGCGGGATAGGAGTCCAGTCGCGTCTCTGAAGTAAAGCACGAGAGCAGCTTAGTTTCAACTCTGCAGAAGGTTACGACCGATTCGCTGAGTGCGTCAGTTGCCTGGTCAGGAAGTGAGCGTTGAGCCGCATAGCACTATACGTGCAGGGCGTGTATCTGGGTTTAAAAGGCCAAAAGAGGAACAGGGGCTACAGCGTGCTAAGGTCCGTGAACGTGTGCATGGGAGCGGTGGAGACCTGCAGCTGCTTATGCGTTGGGTCACAAAGGGATTAACCGAAAACATACCTGAGCTGGAGTGCCCTACTAACCACTACTGTACATGAACGCAAGCTCCCAGCTGTGGCGGTCCAGGTTGCGTCTATAGTAACGGAGGTAATTCTCTGAATCGTAGAAGGGAAGAGGAACAAAGAAACAACCTGCGTGCTTGAGAGCAATAAGGTTCATGAGAGCGTCAGCCTCACAGACATCAACAAGGATGAAGGCTCGTTTTATGGAAAAGTAGGACACCATAGTGACCTGCGGCGGTTGTAATGTATTTCAGTACAGGCGTTACGGTCGTTGCTTGAGATCACTTTATGATCTGGGTGGAGGCTGGGTAAATGCGGACGCGGGCCTGTGCTTGCGCATCTGCAACAGAGCTTCATGACTGCGTCCTATAGCTTGTACCCGTTGAGCACGCTGCGTGTATGCGCTTTAGATAAGTTCCCCGTTGGATATACGACTCGCCTGTGAAATGCAACGTGGACGTGGGTCCACGCTTGGGCGTGCATACCGCAGCTGCATTAACGCACCTTGTATAACTTATGCCCATCGCGTATGCTGCGTACAGCATGCGCGATTTGTATGACGTCCATGTTGAGCACGCTACTCACCTGAGTGACACCGTGTTGGAGTTCTAGGGGCGTGGTCCGCTTTACTAAGCGATAAACTGAAACACTGCATCAGAAAATGGACAAGCCAGGTTAGGGATCCAAACTGACACACAAGGCCGGTTTGGCTGAGAATAAACAGGCTTAGTCGCAATAAGCAAGGGAACCAACCCTAACAGCTAACAAGCTAACGCTAACTAACAGATAACTAACCGGGGGAGACCCCCGGACCCCCCCTTCGATATACCTATCACCCTAATAGCTAAAAACCTAA
>JBBPRE010000293.1:0-12237 GCA_038092935.1 Boletus roseobadius
GAAAGGGTAGCCTTTGCATGGGTCAGTAAAGAAATGTATGATCCGATGAGCGCGACCACGGTATCCGACCATCATGGGGTTAATTCCTCGGTGCGCGAGTATGTGTGGTTCCGGATCACGTTTCTTCCCCTTGAAACATGTTTCAAGCCCAAACTCATTGCTCATGTGACTGCGCAGATCTCAGCGGGTAATACTTTAAGCTTAAACATTGTTTAAAATGACGACAGCGGAGCCGAATTACATTGTTCAACCCAAGGAAACCTGATGGAAAATTCTTGTGACGCTTTACTTTTTTCATGTTTGGCTGTGCGAGACAGCTCTTGCCTCCAGACGCCAAGTTACTGTTGCTGAGTGACAGCGGCATGTGCGGTGTCCTTTTATTCTCCCTCAGGTACGTACAGCCAAACATGGTTTTCTACCGCACCTTGCCATAGGGGAGGGTCCCGCGACATCTTATATGTGGAAGCGCCATCGTCAGATTACTGTTGTCCATCCTCCGCGTCTCACATGATGAGGCAACTATACCACTGGAAAGGTATTCTTCGTCTCCTTTGCATACTATGTCTGTCTCATCTACCTTTGAAGCCTATATCTTACTTGTCTTACTGGCATTATGCCCAATCGATTCACACGCAGTTAATCTCACGCAATGCTTAGCAGATGTCATTAGCTGCGCCAATAACTCAAGTAGTCAAGATTGCATTTCAAGCTTGAACATTTCGAACACGACTGCTATGTCGCTGCTCCGTACGAGCAAAGGCTCCCCCATTCTGGCCTTACCCACTTCTACGGACGTGGCCACTGCGATTTCGTACGCTGGCTGTGTCGATTACTGTGGAGCAGGACAAGAGCCATTCAGTTGGACTATATTCTCGCAGGAGTTTGCTGCATGGCTCCTGCCGTACCTTGCTCTGCTCTCCCAGCTCCCTTTCGGTGCTCAACGCAGGACAGATAATCTCATGTCTGCGATCTTGACACTCGGCTCACCAACCCTCGCTGGCTACTCAATATATGTGACCCTCCTTAATGCGCGATGGGTCAATGAC
This sequence comes from Boletus roseobadius, assembly GCA_038092935.1. NCBI lineage: Eukaryota > Fungi > Basidiomycota > Agaricomycetes > Boletales > Boletaceae > Boletus > Boletus roseobadius. The sequence goes on from JBBPRE010000293.1 coordinate 1,047, forward strand.
CAGCTTTTTGCAGGGATTGACTACCCAAGTGCCGCAATCCGTCAGTCTGTGGTGCGGATTTTGACCCGTCTTCAACAAGTCCCTTTGCGCGTTCACCCTGGGGAATCTGGTCGATTCGAGTCTCTCATTGTTCACCCGGATAATGACGAGTGGTGGACTACGCTTGCAAAGGAACTCGATTACTCACACACGTGGTCAATTGCATCCGCAATATCGATCTTCTGGGTGTTCATCGCCTATATGCTCACTGTTGCCTATTCCCTCCTCAATGTTGCAAACAACATTGGCTCCAACGGACAGGGAACTGGTTCGGTGTGGCTTTGGTTACTACCAATTGTCGTCGGCTGGTTGGTTCTTTCGCCCAAATGTGACCACGTGCGAGTGCATGCCGCGTACGACAAGGCGAATAGACAGGCGTTCGTAGTGGATTCCCATGACCCCAGTGCAGCTCCCATCGAAGTCACCTCCAACTTTGGTTTGACCATCCGCCCCAGTCCGGATTGGCAGTCTCATGACAGGGACATCACTTCCCCAGACGAATTGCGAATTCCTCCAGTATTCAATTATGCAAGAACATTGTCGTGGTCTCGAACTGTCTACGTGACCTCGCTGCATTACCGCACGGCTTGGAGAAAGTCAAACCGTCGTGTTGGCGTCGACGGCGAGCACATTTCATGCAATGTGCGTAATGATGTCCCCCGACACAGCCGACTAGGGAACCATGATCAGATCATTCGTTACTGTCACCCGTATGATCACGAATGCCCCGGACCTAACATTCTTTGGCCCCGAGGTGTAATCTTTAACATGATCGTGGCATCCCTAATGTCGCTGCAGCTGCAATGGGGGACAACAGGTGCAGCCATTCTTGTAGTGTGGTTCACCCCTACCATCGTAAGTGGTTTCCCACGGAGATATGACCCAGTGACTCAATATCGACATCCTAGGGATTCGGATGCCGTTCTCTTGCGTACGTGCTATATGGGTTGCTATCGACCGCCGTGTGGATCTTGCTTGTTTCGTCCAGCGTGCTTGGATATTATGCACATCACCCGATTGACAACCTGCCCACTCGTGACTCGGAAAGCGATGGTCAACACACACCCTCCACACTTGCTATACCATTGCAGGAAATTCAAGCCCATAATGTTGGCGGAGAGGGAAGAGACATACGGCTCATCACCGAACCCGCAAGGATCACCACAGTCGAACACCCTCATGCGGGGCGGATACATGCTCGCACGATTGCGAGTGTTGCGGATTGGCTACGGTGGATAGGGAAGTCCCTCGCCATCATCAATGCGACTATAATCATCACCGTTTCGGTTTTCCAATATGCGGGCGTGTACGATAATTGCTTTTGTGATTCGAACGTTTTCACCTGGGGTTCTTCCGCATTTGTTGTCATTACTCCCAACTCGGGCGACATCAGTTTGGCTACCCGTGCTTGGATGGGTGCCCTGGCGCTCGCTTTGAGTAGTTGCGCGTTCTTTGTCGGTACGATTTATCTCGTGCGAGACTCTTTTCCATCTTAGTTTGTCTTGGTAGTTATATTTTTTGAAGACCTTTCGATAATTCCTTAGTGTGTGCCTCCTCCAAAAGTAGAATTTGCGACGAATGTATCTCATAGTTGTAGTTGAACGTTTGAACCCTGCCTAATGGAAAGAAACCTCCACTGCAGTTCATGTAACGGCAGAAAATCAGAATCCACCGTGAAAACTACATACACGATAGTAGTTGTTTGCTACCTCATCTCACGCGCTCGAAATGGCCTCATTTTGATCGGCAATCCCCAAACGTTTTTGCATTCCAGGAAAGGGGGAGCACTCTGGATACGGTTCTTCACACTTCTCGAGAATGGCCAGTACGTTTACAAGGGGTTCCCTGTCAAGTGTGAGAGGCATCCCAAACATACCATTCTACTCAAGCATGCAAGTGAATTCGATGATTACTGTCCAACGGTGGATGCACGGAACCATGGTGAGTCATTCACATACTCAGTGATAGGCCGAACCCTCACGCGACCTGACACTGTTGCCTTCTCACCTGTGGACACACATGCCCGATAAAGTGCCACCCTCACCGGCCATTTGCGCTGCTTGACCCGCACGACACGTCGCAGTGCAAGCATAAAATGAGTGCGGCGTGTCCAGCGGGTCACCACAGATTGACTCGGGAGTGCGCCTTCTGTTTGTTTGGCCTGTGTCGAGGAGGCCGAACACCCTGAGATTGCTCGGCAGGTGCTGGAACAGTGGCAGAGGCACGAAGAAGCTGAGGCCGAGCATCGTCGTCGCACGGCTGAACTGGAAGCCAAGTTGAAGGCAGAGAAGGCAGCCTAGGGACAACGCAGGCTTCAGGAACAACGTGAAGCGCATCTGCGGTAGGAGCTGAGACGGCAAGAGGAAGCAGAGTGCAAGAGACAGGAAGAAGAAAAGAAGAAGCGAGAGCAAGAGAGCAAGCAGCTCCATCAGGACACCCTTCGAAGGATAGAACAATATGGGCGGAGGAGTGAGAAGCAGAAAGCCGGCGACAAGAGCAACAGGTTGCTGTAGCCGTGAGACAAGAGAGGCTGACTGCTGAGCGCTGAGAGACGACAGGAAGATGCTCGTGCTACAGCAGTCGCTCGTGTCAAAGAGTACAACGCAGAGAGGGAGAGAACAGCTAGGGACTCCAAAGCTTCACACTGCGCTACTCAGTAATCGCGATTGCAATCAACTTGTCTCCAAGAGTCGAACTCGAGAAGAGGGGTATCCATCTCCTGGGGCCCGTAGCCCCTGCAAGACAATACTGCGAGACGGATTGAGGTTTAAGAAAGGTCCAAGTCCAAGCAGTCGAAGGATATGTAGGGCAATGCTAAATCACGACAGCAGTCAAGCAGTAGGTTGAAATAGGGCATAACATGGCGAGAGGGTGATGGGGGAACGTGAGTGATCTGAGGAGCGTGATAATTTCGAGACCCGATTGCCCAGAAAAGCCTAGAAACACGTTCGCCTGCAAGATGGTTGGGAGGTTTCTTGTTGATTGGGAAGCCACGTCTTGCTGTGTATCATTAAGGGCAAATACCTACAAACAACAGACGAGGCGGTGTGTGGACAGCTCAGTGCTCTTAGTGAGAGCCAGACTCTGGCAAGTGTTCTAGTAAGTCTGGTGGTGGTGCCCATATGACATTCGTTCAGTGGATGATATTTTCCTGTCATTTTTTTTCGTCCGATGGTCTCGTTAGGACGGTAGATTATCTGGTACCGGATTAGGCTCCCAGGTCGTCCACCTTCCTTAACGAGTTTCAAGCGCTCCGGGTCCTACTAGTGTTATTGGCAGAGATCTGCCAATTTTCCAGGCAACTGAGTAAAACAAACACTGCCAGGCAACCTCTGGAGTTGTGGTTGGCAAAGCATGGCAAAATCTACCAAGGAGTCTCACTTGCAGCCAGGGATGAGGTGGTACCACCTATGCTCCGACGGATGTCAAAACCGCAGCACGGAACTTTCTGGGCCAGGGCATCTCGTTATCTACCCACACAGCATCCTAGATCCCCGTCAACTGACATGAAGCTGATCACGATAACATATCATTCGCCCCTTCTTCTCTCATGGCTCGATCAACAACACAGTCCCCTGCCTTGTTACTCTTTTGGTGACGATGTCGCGATGCCCTCCGGCCCGATAGGTAGGGGCTAGCATTCTGATTATTATCGTTTATTCTAGGGGTCGACGGCCAAGCGACTAGGTTCGGGGAAGCAAATGTTTCTTCAAGTATCAGGGCCTCCCCACTAATATCTTGCAGAGCCGAATCGCGATTTCCAGCTCAAGGAAACCTAATGGAAAATTCTCCTGACGCTCTACTTTTCATATTTGGTGAGATGGCTCTTGCCATCGGACGCATCACTGTTGCTGAGCGACAGCAGCAGATGCGGTGTGATGTGTAAGATGTTCCTCTGAGAAGATGACGTATTGTGCAATGTTGCCAATATGTCTACATGATGTCTACGTTCTTCTTCCCTTTCATTCTGAAACCCTGAAACATGTTTCGAAGTCATTATTCATGTGACTCTGCGAACCTCCCTTTGCTATCACACGCCCACCAGTGGATAAGATCTCCTCGAAAATGACCCCCCACTCTCCTTCAGGTACGTACCGCCAAACATTGTTATCTACCGCACACTGCAGTAGGGGAGGATCCCACGGATCCAAAACATCTTATAGGTGGAAGCGCTACCGTCAGATTACTGTTGTCCATCCTCCGCACCTCGCACGATGATGCAACTATACCACTGGAAAGGTATCCTTTGCCCCCTCTGCATACTATATTTATCTCATCTACCTTTGAAGCCTATATTGTACTTGTCTTACTTGCATTATGCCCAATCGACTCGCACGCAGTTATTTTCACGCAATGCTTAGCAGATGTCATTAACTGCGCCAACAACTCAAGTAGTCAAGATTGCATTTCAAGCTTGAACATTTCGAACACGACCGCTATGTTGCTGCTCCGTACAAGCAAAGGCTCCTCCATTGTGGCCTTTCCAACTTCTACGGACGTGGCCACTGCGATTTCATACGCTGGTTGTGTCGACTACTGTGGAGCAGGCCAGCAGCCATTCAGCTGGACTGTGTTCTCGCAGGAGTATGCCGCATGGCTCCTGCCGTATCTCGCTCTGCTCTCCCAGCTCCCTTTTGGTGCTCGACGCAGGACAGATAATCTCATGTCTGCAATCTTGACACTCGGTTCACCAACCCTTGCTGGCTACTCGATATATGTTACCCTCCTTAATGCGCGATGGGTCAACGACAAGCTTTTTGCAGGGATCGACCACCCGAGTGCCGCAGTCCGCCAGTCTGTGGTGCGGGTTTTGACCAGTCTTCAGCAGGTCCCTTTACGTGTTCACCCTGGGGAATCTGGTCGATTCGAGTCTCTTGTTGTTCACCCGGATAATGACGGCTGGTGGACTACGCTTGCAGAAGAACTCGATTACTCAGACATGTGGTCAATTGCATCCGCAACGTCAATCCTCTGGGTGTTCATTGCCTATATGCTCACTGTTGCCGATTCCCTCTTCAATTTTACAGAAAACCTGGGCTCCAACGGACAGGGAACTGGTTTGGTGTGGCTTTGGTTATTACCGATTGTTGTGGGCTGGTTGGTTCTTTCGCCCAAATGTGACTACAAGCGCGTGCACGAGGCGTACAACAGGGCGAATAGACAGGTGTTCGTAGCAGATTCTCGTGACCCCAGCGCAGCTCCTACCCAAGTCACCTCCAACTTCGGTTTGACCATCCGCCCCACTCCGGATTGGCAGTTATGCGACAGAAACATCACTTCCCCAGACGAGTCGCGAATTCCTCCGGTATTCAATTATGCAAGAACGCTGTCGTGGTCTCGAACTGTCTACGTGACTTCGCTACATTACCGCGCGGCTTGGCGAAAGTTAAACCATCGTGTCGGCGTCGACGGCGAGCACATTTCCTGCAATACGTGTAATGATGTCCCCCGACAGAGCCGACTAGGGAACCGTGACCAGATCATTCGTTACTGTCACCCGGATGATCACGAATACTCCGGGCCTGCCATTCGCTGGCCCCGAGGCGTATTCTTCAACATGATCGTGGCATCCCTCATGTCGCTGCAGCTGCAATGGGGAACAACGTGCGCAGCCGTTCTCGTAGTCTGGTTCACCCCTACAGTCGTAAGTGGTTTCTTACGGGGAGATGATCCGGTGGCTCAGTATCGACATCCTAGGGACTCGGATGCCGTTCTCTTGCGTACCTGATATATGGGTCGCTATCGACCGCCGTGTGGATCTTGCTCGTTTCGTCCAGTGTACTTGGATATTATGCCCATCATCTCATTGACGACCTGCCCACTCGTGACTTGGAAAGCGACGGGCAACGCACACCCTCCACACTTTCCAAACTCTCTAAATGCATCCCGACATCCGAGTCTAGCATCGAAGGCAAAGGTTCTGGACTCTCAGAAGGAGTAGATGGTGTTGCTATACCATTGCAGGAAACTCAAACCCTTAATGTTGGCGGAGAGGGAAGAGACACACGGTTCACCACCGAACCCGAAAGGATCAGCACAATCAACCACCTTCATGCAGGGCGGGTACATGCTCGAACGATTGCGCGGGTTGCGGACTGGCTACGGTGGATAGGAAAATCTCTCGCCATCATCAATGCGACTATAATCATCACCGTTTCAGTTTTCCAATATGCGAGCGTATTCGACAATTGTTATTGTAATTCGAGCCCTTACACCTGGGGTTCTTCCGCGTATGACGTCATGGTTGCTACTGCGAGCGACATCCATTTGGCTGGCAGTGCTTGGATCGGTGCGCTGGTGCTTGCTTTGACTTGTTGCGCATTCTTTATTGGTACGATGTATCTCATGGGGGACTCTTTGCCATCCTAGTTTATCTCGACAATTACATTCTATGAAAAACTTTCAATAACTCCTTTGTGGGTGCCTCCTTATGACGAAGGTACTTGATAGTTGTAGTTGGACCCGGGAAATAAACCTCCACTATCACTCTTGTCGATAAAAAGCGCTCACCCAAAAGATGCGCCCGTGACAAGACAGTCTGCCCTATTCGGCGCCACGCTTGACGCAATCCTGCATGGAACTCTGACTCACAAACCATTGCGTCCGTATCCTGCACCCCTCATTCGTTGTCGAACCCGCTGATGCCCGATTCACAGGTGTTTTCGACCTGCAAGACATTGCTTCAAAATGATCGCACGTGTCTTTGGCGAAGCACTCAAGCGTGTCCTCTCGCCGACGTCGTTCACTCGATCAGTATGTTGCCCTTCCAAACTGCCGTTACAGGGATGCTCTCGTTTACACAAGATCTGACCCACATCTGATACTTCAGAACGGCGGTCGCATTTACTGTCTAGTTTATACTTCAAAAGAGAAACCAGACAGATGATCAATGAAACGGATCCGTGGGGTAGATGGTAGAATGGCTATATGGTTGGCTTCTTGCAAGAGGGCAAATTCGGTGAACACATCATAGTTGTCCGCCTACGTAGCCGAGGCACGAGGTCGCGCAGGCATTAGTTATTCGACTTGAATTCACCCTTGATCACTTATTCTCGACTTAAATCAGCAGGGACAGTGGCACATGCCATGGATTCAGTGACGAAAAAGCACGTCAAAAGTAAAAATTAAGTAGAGTGAGGAATCTGCCTGCCTGCGGCTGCCATCAATTTTGCAGGCGGCCTTCCTAATGACGCCAAGGTTGACAAGGTGATGAGGATTCGCCCGCTCCTTTTCTCAATCGGCCTTATCTCTTTTCCGCATCTTAGCATGGATGACCTGCACAACAAGCGATGCTAACTCGGGTAGGCATCGGAGATGCGAGTGTGAAATCCAGGGTTGATCTGTCCTCGTCTTCGTCTTCCCCGTTGTCACAAGTCCCATTTCCTGCACTTGGGTGAGTGCAGGGTGTCAGTTCATTGCCCTTGCCCTCGTCTCGCGCATTTTCACCGGTGTCTTGATGCCCCTGCGCATGTTCCGTGGGGGAGAAGACCAAGAAGTGGCGAAAGGTGTCAGGGCATTGTCCATGTAACGTTTGACATACGGTTGAAACATGTTCGCAGTGAGATCATGTGTGTGTGGGTGCGAGGGATATCAGTCACGGTTTGGGTTTTCTTGGCACTTGGTGATGGAAAGGGAAAATGTCGTGGAAGCGTAGCTGTCGATGGACTACACGGGGTGGGTTTCAGTGGCCACGCGATGTGGCAGGGACTCACCTCGTGCGCTTTAACGGGACTTGACTTCTCCAGATTGGCACAGTCCCCAAAGTGCATAAGTATAATGCTACGACAACGAATTGGCGAGGTTGCCTAGTTGTCGTCTGGATGGTCACCAGGTGTGGATTTCACCACATTTCTTTCAGCGAAATCCACTTCTTCAGATCGACGCGGTCTCGAAGGCGCATATAACGCTGCGACATCGGATGGGCAAGGTTGCCCAGCCGTGAAGGCTTGTCTGGATGGTCGTCAGGCGTGAATTTCACCACATCCTCTCTCATCGAAATCGACTTCTCCAGGTTGACGTCGCTGAAGTGTTCATTGCAAATCAACAAGAAGTTGCCGAGGTTATTTAGCCGTTGAGGTTTGTCTGGATGGCCATCAGGTGTGAAGTTCACTACATCGTCTTCCGGTGAAATCGACTTCTCCAGATCGAAGCAGTTCCCAAAGGGAAGTGGGTGAAGAGACAACCTCCCTGTCGCTTTGTTCCAAAAAATTGAATTGATAGCTACGCAATAGTATGTAGGTGCCTAAAGGAAAATAAAAATGGTGCTACTCACATTCAAGCTGGCCGTTACGGTCAAGCAACTCCCCAGCAGTGGTTTCGAACGGGTGCAGAACTTCTCTATCGCCCAGTGTTGGTCCCAGCGCGAACGATGTGACTACTGTGAGATATCCTCGATGACCGATCTGCAGGGCTTAAACCTCATTGGGAAAACGGCATGCGACATGAACAGGGTAATGACTCACAATACAATCTCGTCGTCCCATTCAACCACATCCTTGCATATCGACACGGGCCTGTGCGAGTTCGAAGTCCGCTTCGTCACGTTTTCGTTTTCGCTCTTTACTGTAACGTAGAACCCAACTGGCGCACGAGTACGATGCGGTAGCCGCGTCTGGACGCTAAGCTGTTGAGTAGGGCCACCTGAATCGCCTTCACTCATGGATCCAGCCAGGGATGAGAGGCAAAGCGCACGGGAAAGAAATTTAGTGAGACAGGGGAAAGACAAGATATGAGAGTGTGTTCACATGCTTGATTCGCATCGGGGTCGTTTTTTAGACATTGCGTATACACAGCGCACACAGCAGGCTGCTGATGGGTTGGCATGGACTGGAGGGTGACAAGGACGTGATGGACATCGGATGACACGGTGGCGAGGCTGGTGGTGATGCAATGTGTCGGTATGGATGTGGGTTGAAGCGGCATTGGCAGACGTGGCCGGTGATGCAGCGACTCGGGCACACGAGGCAGGAGTGGAAAATTGGGGGGGTTGGCACAATTTGACCTTGGTTGCATTTTTTTCGTTTTCGTTCAATTTGTGTACTGGATACTGAAAATATTCACGGCATCTTACATATGAAGTTAGGTTAACTGAGGAAATTTACATGCTGTGCGCTGTAGTGTTGTGTCTGTGAACACTGGAGATAGAAAGGGGAAGCCGAGCCGTGCCTTCAGGGGCAGTCTGACTAAACCTGTGGTTCTAGTAAGACTTATCTGAGGAATAAAGTTACAGCAGGGTTTCAAGTTCGTACAGCCACTCGGATTTAGCCTCCCCCTAATCATGCCCTAGTAGCCCCCTCTCTCTCAGGCTCGACACAGCGGTGGGTAGGAGCCTGATCTGAATCGGGCTTTCAATTAGACCTTCTTTCCACGACGTGACGCTGCGAATCTACCATTGCTTTCACACGCCTATCAGTGGGGACTCCCGAATTGCATTTTCCAGCTCAAGGAAACCTGATGGAAAATTCTTGCGACGCCCTACATTGCATGTTTGGCCGTGCGAGATAGCTTTTGCCACAACGCATCACTGTTGCTGAGCGATAGCGGCAGATGCGGTGTGGTGTGTAAGATGCTCCTCGGAGAAGATAATGTTCCATTCCGAGTCTTCAGGTATGAATGTTCAAGTAAACTGCCAAATATTGATATCTGCCGCACACTGCTTGCAGGGGAGGAACATCTTATATGTGAAAGAGCTATCGTCAGATCACTGTTGTCCATCCTCCGCGCCTCCCATAATGTGGCAACTATACCACTGGAAAGGTATTCTTTTCCCCCATCTGCATACGACATTTATCTGATCTACCTTTGAAGCCTATATCTTACTTGTCTTACTTGCATTATGCTCAATCGGCTCGCACGCAGTTAACCTCACGCAATGCTTAGCAGATGTCATTAGCTGCGCCAACAACTCAAGTAGTCAAGATTGCGTTTCAAGCATGAACATTTCGAACACGACCGCTATATCGCTGCTCCGTACGAGCAAAGGCTCATCCATTGTGGCCTTCCCCAGTTCTACCGATGCAGTCACCGCGCTTTCATATGCTGGTTGTGTTGATTACTGTGGAGCAGGCCAAGAGCCATTCAGCTGGACTGTATTCTCGCAGGAGTATGCCGCATGGCTCCTGCCGTATCTTGCTTTGTTCTCCCAGCTCCCTTTTGGTGCTCGACGCAGGACAGATAATCTCATGTCTGCAATCTTGACACTCGGTTCACCAACCCTTGCTGGTTACTCGATATATGTGACCCTCCTTAATGCGCGATGGGTCAACGACCAGCTTTTTGCAGGGATTGACTATCCAAGTGCCGTAATCCGCCAGTCTGTGGTTGGGGCTTTGGCCAGTCTTCAACAGGTCCCTTTACGTATTCACCCTGGGGAATCTGGTCGATTCGAGTCTCTCGTCGTTCATCCAGATAATGACGACTGGTGGACTACGCTTGCAGCAGAACTCGATTACTCTCACACGTGGTCAATTGCATCCGCAACGTCGGTCACCTGGGTGGCCATTGCCTATCTGCTCACTGTTGTCGATACCATCTTCAACTTCAAGGTTACAAGCTCCGGCGGACTGGCAACTGGTTGGGTATGGCTTTGGTTATTACCAGTCGTTGTGGGCTGGTTGGTTCTTTCGCCTAAATGTGACCACAAGCGTGTGGTGGACGCGTACAAGAAGGCGAATAGACAGGTGCTCGTAGCAGATTCCCGTGACCCCAGTGCAACTCCTACCCAAGTCAACTCCAATTTCGGTTTGACCATCTACCCCGGTCCGGATTGGCAGTTACACGACGGAAACATCACTTCCCCAGACGAGTTGCGAATTCCTCCGGTATTCAATTATGCAAGAACGTTGGCGTGGTCTCAAATTGTCTACATGATCTCGTTATATTACCGCGCGGCTTGGCGAAAGTCAAACAGTCGTGTTGGCGTCGACGGCGAGCACATTTCTTGCAATGTGTATAATGACGTCCCTCGACAAAGCCGACTGGGGAACCGCGACCAGATCATTCGTTACTGTCACCCGGATGATCATGAGTACCCCAGACCTAATATTATTTGGCCCCGAGGCGTATTCCTTAACATGATCATGGCATCCCTCATGTCGCTGCAGCTGCAATGGGCAACGACAGGTGCAGCCGTTCTCGTTGCCTGGTTCACCCC
>JBBPRE010000294.1:0-12203 GCA_038092935.1 Boletus roseobadius
CGTAACCTTGTTCGTTGCACGCTAGACGAATTTACCCAGTGCTTTCCCCCTACCTTCCTTCCGGCAACTCAGGCTTCGCGCTTGGCTGCTTACTGCTCTTGACTTTGAGTCTGTGCAGTCCCTCAGGACTCGGTGCCTGAAGGGTTCATTTCATCCGTGATCGCACCACACTTCAATTCCGTTTTCGAACTTCCCTTCCAGCAATTGTCCATTTCCTCCTGTCCTCGCAATGTCCGCACTCCCCGCTGCCTCGGTTTCGTCAGGACCAGCTCCGCGTTTCAAGGTCGGTGGATCGCATCCCGGCGGTAAGTTCGCCCTATTAATCAGTAAATACAATAATCGATCATCCAATCATATTTAGAATTCGATGCCCATGACGCTCTATCCTTCTCCCATGTTCCCCCTCTCGCTATCTCCTCGCCCAACTGTGGTTGGGTACCGCAACCTTTTGTGAACGGCAATGAGGCTGTGCAGGCACGAGCAGACGGCCGTTATGGCGAGGTCGACATCTTCCAATGGCCCCAACTCTTTTGTTCTGCGTACCCATGGTCTGTGGCCATCACTCGTAACATCGTCTGGCCGTCGTGTTCTTCCATGCCATGGGCGTGGTATGACCCTAAATATGAAGACTTCGAGCAGCTGCCCGGCTCGACCCTTGCTGTCGGCTTCCTCAAAAAGGACGTGCGGGAAGGCCTGAGGAAATTGAACAACGAGTTGAAGAAACGGTTCGCTCAATACAAAAGGGGCAACTGCCTCGAGAGGCCCGGCGACCAAGGCCTCAAGTTGATGCAGCACGTTCGATCTGCCCTCAACCACATCGACCGCTTCCCTTTGTCCTGGCGCGATATCGTCGCATGCGTCACCGAGTATCAACGAGGTGTGCTCGAATGTCTCGCCTACTTCGACTACTACGAAATCATTGTTCCCCGTTGCGACAAACCGGTCTTTCCTTTCCCTGAGGTCAATCAGTTTTGGATGGGGGCGTTCACCGACAACCATCACATCGCAGAGATGCTGTACCGTGCGGGTGTGCCTGTCTGGTACCTTCGATCCGATGACACGATCACCGACGCAACCATTATCAAAAGTGTCGTCGTCACGAACTCACCCGACGAGATCGTTCGGACGATGTACTCAGACCCTGTCACCGGTGCTGCGAAGCCATTCCCCATTCGCTACGCTGGTCCTGCCAGTATCTCCCGCCAAGCCGCCTGCCGCTCCTACTACAAGGAGGAAGATATGGAGGCCTACTGCGTTTTTGTTGAGACCAGGGAGCCGCAAGCAGGCAAGGCTGGCCCTTCCAATGGTGCTCATTCTTCATCCCCGTCCTCGTCTCATTCAAACTATACCCGGGAGGGCCAAGACCGCGCCAAGGAGAGGGCAAAAGCGGCGCAGCCATGTAAGTAATCCCGAATGCTTGATATTTCCCATCAATAGCCGACCATATCTCCCATACAGATCCGACACGAAGTCCTCGAGGGGAAGCCAACGAGAATCGCAGCAAGTGGGTCGACCTGGATCACCCTCTCCTGCCGCCGCGGCATCTCGCTTGGGTTGAGGCCCTTGCAACCAGCGCACCATCTCGCAGGAACGTTGTGAAGGGGACCATGGGCAGCGGATATCGCTTCCCGGAACCTGCTCTTCTGATCTCCGCTCAGTCTGGGGAGACACAGAAGCGGTATCTGGCCAACTGGCTCGTGTTACGCCCTTTGTGGTTGGGAGTCATCGCTCAGCGTTCCAAGATGCCCAGCCCGGTACCTAAACACTGGCGGGCGTTCCTGAACAGCCGGCCACATGATCTACGGGCCACTTCCTCGGCTTCGACTACGTGGACATCGCAAATCCAGAAGGCAGCACTCGACTTCTTTGGAGATCACCTGCCCGAGATCAACCAGGGTGCATCGTGGGCGAAGGACGACACGGTGTCTTTCCGAGGCACAACAACCAAGATCGAGGCGTCGAAGGAACTGCCGCCCAGCTTTGTGCAGGCTGTTCTGTGGGAGCTTGCAGAACTCTCCTTCCGTGCCGACCTCCTCGCCCTCGACAAGTTCCTCGTACCTGGCCTTTGGGAGCCAGGACCGCGCGACCTCCTCCCAAGGGAAGAATTATACGACAGCATCTTCTCCCTTCCGGTCGTTGGGGGTACATGGGACGCCCCACTGCCGACGCAAAATTTGGGCTTGTACCATGACAGCCTTCGTGATGCCACTTTCCTGCCATCGATCAATGCGTTGCGTCGGCTCATGTTGGCGTGGCCTGGTGCCGAGGTCGAGACGCATTTGCAAGGGCCACTCGAGCCCGCCATGTCAGACGGGAACTTGCGGGTGAGGATTCAGAAGACTTACCGATTCTACATCTCGACATTCTTCATCTACACTGGTCGGCCTCCCGTAGTCCCTCGTCGTTTACCTCTCCTACCTGGACAATGATATGGGCATATTCCTCGCCCTCAGTTTTTTCCTGCCATCCGTCACCTCTTTCCTTGTTCTGCAGCTTTTTTTTACTGACACTCTGCCCGCGCGCCAATAATAGACTTTTTTATTTTGCTTGTACCTCGTACTGTCTCGCTTTTTTATATATTCTCATGCATCATCTTGTATTTGTTGTGTCGTGCATGTTCATAGTTGCAGTTGTGCATCACTCCCTCACCATCATGCATCATTCTGACATTATTTTGTTTTCGTTGCGTCGCGCTCATAGTCCGAGTCATGCATCACTCCAACCCGCATGGCGTAAAGCACCATGTGTCTAGCATAGATAAGAGCGTGACCCTGCCGACTCCCCGGACTAGTCGCACCCCACAACATCCAAGTCATTGTCCTCGCTATCCCCATCTGAAGGGTCCTTGTGCTGATCACCCAAACACTGTTCCAGTATCTCCTCGCCGTCGCAGCTCTCCAACCGATGGACCAATGCAAGCGTATCATTCCACGAGGATTTGCATTGCTCCAATTGTATATAATATGGGTCGGGAGAGCAGCGGGGCAATGTCGTGATGTCGGGTTGAGCCCAGCAAAGAAAAATTAAACATATTTCCTGATTACCTCCTATGCCACCCAACCCGGAAAATGTGAAGCGTAAACCGCGGGGCAAACCTCCTCCCTACTAGCACAATCCAAACGGAGCTGGATATTATGAGCATAGCGAAGCCAGCCGAGCTTTGTAAGTGGGCGCCAAATACATCCATATATAAGATAGCGATGCCTGATTGGCGACTCCCATTCCCACACGTTTATAACACTGGTTCGTTTTCACTTGCATCCTTTGTCATTAGATAGCTGATTCAGCCCAGTAGCGACGACTCATCAACGATGTGGAAGATTGGAGGACTTGTATTCACCCACTCTCAATTGGTCCAGCTCTTCAACCATGTCCGTCCAGGGCGGGCAGAAAAGGCCGGCAATCCTACAGTCGTTTATCAAACTGTGATCGCTCTGGCACTGAAGAAGAACCTGGATTTCATAGCGGTTGATGTTACAAAGCCAAATGGCGGTCGAGGAACAAGGTTTATTCTCTGCATCTACTCCAAGCCTGCTGGGACAGAGACAACAACCAACTTTGAGAAGTGGGAAGAAGGCGGAGAAGTGGCAAGGATAAGAAAATGGCTCACAGTTCATGGTGTTAAAAAGCCATTGCCATTCGACACCTTTATAATATGAGGCAACGCCCGCGATTTGTTTGTCTTCCCTAACCTAGCTCTTACGACCTTCATCACCATCGTGGTTTTACGGAAACCTTCTGTAGTAGTACGACTAGGATCCTGCAGCATGTTCTACGCATTATTTTGACACATCACTTAATTCCTGTTCGCCGTCCGACTCGATGTATGCATAGTCTTAACATTTCTTACTAGTATGCATGTAGTGCTACGCGCACAGCACTGGTGTTTGTGTTTCATTGCAGGCTGGGACGCTTCAAACAACGAGCCTTGTTGAGTCGGGTGAGAAATGATCAATGATCAATGGCGTCGACGGTACTGGAAGGAGCGTGACGCATGGACTTAGATCCATCATAGCAAGGGGTTGCTGGCGTTCGTTCTGCCGGTTTTTCAGTGAAATATAAGTAGTTTACGTATATCGCAATATGATGCATTTGTAGTACTGCCAAATTCAGCTACGTAGGGTCGAGCTAGCGAGGGCGCATGCGCGTTGTGCATGTAAGGGGCCATACATGCTGGTGTCCACCGGTCCGTCGTATCCAGCATAGATCATGGTCGGCAGAGGTGCATCTTGACCACTTCCATGGGACGAGCGACGACGATTGCCTCGGTCGTACTGGCCCGCAGACCAGCTAGATCATCAGACACGAGCCTTCGCCATCATCGACTGTGAGCCAGCCTACCAACAAAAATATTTCCAACGCGCGTCTTCCCCGCAGTCTTGTCCGCCAATCAACCCTTGTAGGTCTCGAAGCCGGCGAATCCGACGGCCATCTTGTGACGATGCAGCATGCCTGACAAGAACACACTGAGACCCTTGTACAGCGCAAGCAGGGTTTCGCGGTCGCGGATGAAATGAACCCTTCAGACACCGAGTCCTGAGGGACTGCACAGACTCAAAGTCAAGAGCAGTAAGCAGCCAAGCGCGAAGCCTGAGTTGCCGGAAGGAAGGTAGGGGGAAAGCACTGGGTAAATTCGTTTAGCGTGCAACGAACAAGGTTACGTGGCATGAGTAAGACGACAACTTGCACTTGCAATGGATAAGGTCAGACTCACCGCGCGCGAGAGATTGACGTTGAGGAACGCCCGACGAGGTGGTGACTGGCAGCAGTAACCCTACTATGACACGAAGTCGTTCGGGTGGAAATACCTCAGACTCGAAGTCTGGTAGGTATGGAACACACGGGGCGCGAAGCTCTGTATGTTGGATGATACGAGTGACAGTGGCCGAAGGTGTTGGACGAATAAGTAACGAAAAGCGGAAGTGTGTGAGGTAAGGTTGCTGGCGGGGGACAATCGGGGACCGATCCATGGTCACGTGATGCGCCTGAGTCACGAGACGACCGGGAAATTTTCGCACAAGGTCGAAAATTTCTGGGTGGCATGAAGTGCGCCACAGCTGTGCTTAGATTTACAAGGGAAATTGCTACACGTGACCTTGTGGATCATGTGTGTATTAAAAAGCCTGCGAGCAGAGACGTAATAGCTACTGTGGCGGGACCTAACTTTGTGCGGTGATAAGATTCGTAGCTGCAGTGCTAAAATGTGGTAAGACTCGTAGTGCAGTAGGATTTGTAATCGGACGTGGTAAGGTCCATAATGTGGCAATCGATTCCCACACTCGCTTGCCACACCCGCCTTCCACACCATTCGACGACGAACACATGTAATTCTGCGACGTGAACGTCGTTTTATAATCCTAATCTCGCGATGTGAACGTCGCTAGCCCTCTTTCAACGGCGTGAACGTCGTTTTATCTACCTTGTCCTGCCTGCGACGTGAACGTCGTCTTGCCCTTGCAGCGGCGTGGACGCCGTTGCATCTACTTCGCTATCCCCGCGACGTGAACGTCGTTCCTGCGTCCATCCTTTATTTTGTTCTCTATGTGATTCCGTATTACTTCTTCAGCTTAAACCCACCATCTGACGGATTGATCATGGAGGTTTGTTTGGTCCGTCTATGGGCATTACGGTGAGTCCTGCCACTTTTCATCCCAATCGCACATCCGTTTTCTTTTGATCTCGTTTCCTCCCGTTTCTTCAGCATATCGCCGCAGTCCTCATTCTTGCGGACGAGCCTGATTGTTCCAGTCCTCTCGTTTCGCTTGAAGGGGCTCTCCTGTGACGCTCCGACTCCTTGGGGTTTTCCTCTCCTTTTCTCTCACACCGACGTTTACCTGGCCTGCTGGCGTGAACGCTGCATGGCATCCTATTACATTTCTTGTCGTAGTCCACCTACCGGCGTGAACGCCGTTTTGTTCGTCTACTTACCATGCGAACGTCTTTATCCATCGTACTTTGGACAAATGCACTACCTTTTGGGATTAGATCATACACAACAATTTTCACCCTACTAGTACTATTTCCTAAACCTTTTCTCGTATTTCATCTATCATACCGCGCTTCTCAGCCCACACCATCTAATACCTCCATTGTATTGTGTGTCTGAGTTTCAATCGCACACGCGGGGCCGCCATGTTTTGTCAACTATAGGTGCCTTCGAGTCTTTCTTCGTTTCCCCATCACCCTCAAATTTTCTGCTAGCCAATCCTCAACGCATTGCTTGTAGTCATCATGATCTCCTCTACCGAACTCAAAGATCTTTGTGACCGTTACCCTCTGCCACCCGTCTTTTCTCATTCTAACGGCCGAAACTACACTGCCGTTACTCTCAATTCCACCAACCCTCCTTCGGTGGACGTAGGCATTGACAACTCTTTTAAGCGCCCTTGCGACGTCCCAGACTATCATGACGTCCATCGTCCCTGGCGTCCGTACATCCCTGCTATCGTGATGGACGCCCCCGAAGCTTACCGTTGGCTTTCCCTACGGTGGTTCGACTCCGAACCTTGGCACCTCGTCACCCAGACTTCTCCGTACTCCCTCTCTGAGGACTCTATCCGCCCAATCACCTCTTCGCTATTCGAACTCAAGGATGCCTGCGCCGAAATGAAAACCGCCTGTGCTTCCCTGTTGCGCCCATTCACATCTTACCTCCCTCCATACCCTACACCAGAGATTTTGGAAACTGTCACCCTCAGGGACCAGCTCTTGGTCCGTTTACAAACCACTGGACCGCAACTTCTCGAACTTATCGGTCTCTGCATTTATTTGTCATATCGCCATCAATTCCCCCCACAATTTTCTGCCGTTCATCGAATCCTGTCATGGTCCAAGGGTCCCGACATTCGTCTGCGTGGAGTCGTCCTCGACCTGCAATCCACGACGCTTCAAGAATTGACCACTTATCTCGACCATCGTGTCCCGGTACATTATCTTTGCCACGACGACCAACATTCCCCTTACGACCCTCGCCTTCTAAATGCAAAAGACTTGGATGCTCGGCAGATGGAAGAGCACACCCATTTCATCTCGTCTCACAAGAAGGAAAAACACCGCGCGCGTGATGAGCGCCGATCGACCCAGGCCGCACTTCCCCCGGGTCAAAAAGCAAAAAAGGTTTTTATGCTGCAGGATAGCAAACGACGATCCAAAGAGATCACAAAGAATAAATTCAACAAACTCGTCGGGATATACAAGTCCCAATTGCAGAGGACACCCACCGGTGACATCGCCATATTATATGTCGACGAGATTGATCAGGAGGATGATTCTGACGATGCCGCCCCCTCCAGAGACTTTATGTTCATACCACAGAAGCCCTGGAAATCAAGCGAGCCCGAAGTCGGTCCATCCACCGTTCCGGATGTCCAGGTTCCTCCCCAAAGACCCAGGTCTCCTTCGGTAGATGATCCCGATGCACCAGGTTGGTCATCCTCACTTCCAACCCACTCTTTATGTCCTTCTCGCCCACTTCACAATCGATCCCCCCGCCGCAATCGATCTCCCCCTAACCAACAGCATCCGCTACATCCATCCCACCGCCACTCTTGTTCTCGTCCTCCTCGCAGAGATAGGTCCCCCACGTCCGGCCAGCGATTCTATTCCCGTCGGCGTTCTCCATACGTTCCGCGCCGCCATCATTCACGCTCCCTGCCCCGCTCTGCTACCACCCCCTTACGCGGCCGTTCTCCATCTCCTCGCTTCTCGGTACAACTCTTTCGTGCCAATTTTTTAAGCTTCTATGCTAACCTTCTTTGTAGGTTCTCCATGCTGATCACCGCCCTCCCCCTGACCCAATCCACATATCGACCCCTTAATCCAAATTACCCACATTGGTTCAACACGATCAGGTGTCTCTCAGTCACGGTCGTGTCTCATTCTCAACTTCTTCTAGGACACGATAATGACACCTTCCGATGAACTTGGACCTCGAGAGGCTTTAGTTGGGCATTCGCCGATATCACCCCTTCCCCAGCCGGAATTTCCCCTGCTCGTTCAACCTGAGCAGGTATGTCTTTCTGTCAAACTCGTGTCTCATCCTTAATCCCATTTAGGACACAACGATGGTACCTTCTGAGGAATCCTCACGCCTCCAACTTTTCGTCCCGCCTTTCCAGAGGTTGACCCCTCCCCAACCGGACTCCAGCCAACCGGTTGAAACTGGTCAGGTAGGCCTTTTGTTCAAATTCACATCTCATCCTTAATTTCTTTCAGGATATGATGATAGCATCTTCCGACGAACTTGGGTCTCAAGAGGCTTTAGTTAGACCTGCCCCGATACCACCCCCTCCTGAACGGGAATTACCCCCACCCGTTCAACCTGAGCAGGTATGTCTTTCGGTGACCACGATGCCCCATTTTCAACTTCACCCAGGGTACGACTATGGCACCTTCTGAGGAACCTGAACCTCAGGGGTGCCTAGTTGGCCAGCCCCGGATATCCGCCTCCCCCGAACCGCAATTGCCCCCAGTGGTTCAATCTAATCAGGTGAGTCTTTCTACTGATGCAATATATAATTCTCGGACCTTTCTAGGACGTGCCGATGCTCCCGATTGGGCAGTTGGATCCATCTGAGCCCTCTGCACCCCTTTCGGACACTTCCGCACTTCCTTCGGTTGCACCTCAACCTGCATCGACCTCTACACTCCCTGAGGTTTCCCCTGCCCTCCAATGGCTTCTCGGGCAATTTCCAGATGGTGGTCTCTCCCTCCCCGACCCTCTTCAACCCCCCTTGCTCATCAATACTTCCTGGAAAGGTCGTTTGCAGACTTGCGCTCGAACAGAATGCCGCGTTCGCATGTGGAGCCTTCTTTATCCCGACTGCCCACTATATGAATGTATACCATTCCTTCTTGCGGGGGGCCTTCAGTTCCGAACCCTCTCTCTTCTGGCCCCGGCAACCATTTCCTTACCCCCTCTCAACCTACCCCGCCTCGTTCTCGGGCGTCCCCACTACTTGGAACAATATTTATCGAATATCCGCGTTTTATTTTCTCGTCCCAACTCCCGTCGATTCCTCACGAGCGGAGGGCTCCTTTGGCACATCGCTATTCATTATCTCTCAGATGATCGGGTCTCGCCCGCTCAGGACAGAGTTGCTGCAGCCCTCAGCGGCCCCAGTTATGCGGCATCGGAGGTTCAACCTGGCCTATATGATGACGAAATATCCCCCGACGAAGTTGCAGCGCTCGTTGGCCTCAGCACCGCCGGTTCCACTCTCTGGCCTCCTGTGGATGTCTTTTTTAACAGTGACCGTTGGGTTGGCCAATGGACGTCATCGAATGAACAATGGTTCCAGCTCCAGCTTGGGAAGATTAGCAGCTGCGACTCCATGGTCCTTCATACTCGTCGCGATTGGTTGAGGAAATCCTTCCAGGTTAGGAGACAGCGTGCCCAGGATAGCGCGGGTTCTGAACGGCATGCAAGTGCTGTATGTGTCCAACACGATTCTTTATATTCACCCTTCCTCCCGGGCCGTTTAACCGACGTGAACCCTTGATACCATTATATTTGTACGTTGAGTTCCACAATAACCCACTGGTTGTCTTCTACTCTTTTCGTATTTCTCAGATTTTATTTTATCATACCATAACCGTGGTCAGTCGTTATCAGATTGGTCTGTGTTACTATTCTCACCGCGTATCCCCTGAGTCAGACTATTCTACTCCTCTCGATGCACTCAAAGAGCTCGTCGTTAAACTCTACATCTTCGCAGCTTCATCAAGCAACTCGAACACCACGCATGCTCAGATTGATCTCCGCTATGACTTTGAACACCTACCTCCCATTCCTCAACTCAGTACGCTGTAAGATGAGTTGACTGGGGTGCGCGAGAGTTCGTTCAATCTCCCGATCGACTATGGATCTCGTGAACTCTCCCTGAGACGCTTCCCAATAGATGTCAACACGAAGCCATCCCTACTCCGAGTCCCTGGATCTGATAGTATTGCCACAACTGCACCGAAAGAGGAGCTCCCCAACACCATCGGGCCTGAGGTCCTACGAAATGCCCCATCTATTATATCTCGACCATCGGACGGGCAGCTCAATCGCAACTTCAAGTTTGGTGCAAACAACTCATCATGAAGTCAGAAATAAACCCCGCCCCTCACACCCACAGACATCTTTCTACCCCCCGAGATTGCGAGATCCCTCTTTACGATGTCGTTTGCTGGTGATGAAAGTGCGCTAATAAAATCATTTCTCACACACGCGATCGAGATTGAGTTCCCACCTCAGCACCCTTGGTTCGATTCCAGCCCTCGCAATTCCGACTTCGTCGCTGGTCATCAGCACAGCACTTCCAGGCTGCGTTTCACAGGATTTGATTTGTTTGCGGAGCTGCGACCAGCCCTCGAATTCAATGTCAGTCGCCTCGGGTTCGTTCTATCCCCCGCCTGGCACAACGTCTGATAGGCGACACTGGAAACAAGAATCCTTCTGCAGCATCGCGTTGGTCTCGTCCTGCGGCAATCTTTTTAATGGCGGTTCCGCCGACCCTTTCGATTGCGGTTCAGTCTTTCCTCTGCCAAGCCTGCGAGAGAGGCCTCATCAGACGATTTTTCGTGCACAATGTCGACTTCAGTTGGCGGTACTTTCTCTTTCCTCTGTCGGCAGTCTCTTCGTCGTAGACTTGGCAGCGATGCCTCAAGCGTCTGCCTTCGCCCATCCTTCGTCCACCCCTACAACCGCACTTCCCGACGACCCGAGTCCGGTGTGTCTGTCGGACCTCCCATTGGTCTCTTGAACTCTTCAATCGCAGTTCCATCTGCCACCGTCGTGCGTTCGGGTGTCAATCGCAAACATGGTCAAAATTATTATGTAAGATTCCCTTATATAGACATTCGTGTTCCCGTTTCTCCAGTTTCTCCCGTACACGGGATGGTTTCATACTATGTACTACAAAATGGGTCCGTAGTCACAATAAACACTCGAGCACTTATACATGATAGATGGTCCCAGCGAGACTCCCCCGCTTTGGGTGCCAAAAAAATTAAACTAGACGAGAAGTCCGATGACAATGAAATGGAAGAGATGGATGATGAAACAAAGAAGTGCATGCACCATACTCTCCGAGCACCAAGAACACCTTGAGTTGACAAGGCCTAACTATCGTGCTGTGCCGCTGCATGTCTACAGGGACAACAAATTCGTCGAGCCTCTTAACATCCCTGATCAACTTGAAAACGCGCTTGCAGAAATCACTCTCCATCAATCCTACATACACCAAAAAAAGCAAAGACACTCCGAATTCTTCCCAAGCAGAAATCAGTCAAATCATGGTCCTGAAAAAGCACATTATTAGAGCTGACGATCCTCGCACAGGACCGTCCCATCGCAGGTTAGGAAGCGAGGACGTGATGATGGGAAAAGCGGGCAGAACCCAAAAGGGGAAGGAACCTTCAAGACCTGGTCCGTCCTCGGAGGCTGGTCCAAGACTCCAAGCCGCGCCTGAAAGAAAAACACATATCACGGTTAACATTTTCGGCAGTGTTCGCTCCTTTCTACTTCTTACTAGTAGCCATGTCTTATTAGCCAATCGACCTGAAATTCCTTCACCTGCCTATCTCCAAAATTCGCAAGCAAGGTCTTAGGCGGCTATCGCCGCCACCTAGTGAGAAAGTCTACTGTAGTTTCATGTCGACTCATTTCGTGTCACTGCGTGCACTGCTCATTGCGCCAGCCATTCTACCTCATCTCCCATGTCATTCGACACTGTTTCTATCACCATCGTAGCGGCGCTATGTGCGCCAGTCCCCGACTCCTGGGGATTTCAGGTTCATAATTAAAGATCGAGCAATTATATATTCATACATACTATCACTCCACTTTACGACATCGACAGTATGTGAAGACCAATACTTATGCATAATGTTTCAAAGAAATATGTGGCCCGGCCAAGAACTCGACTGTAGCCTATTCTGGAAGTTGTAACTTGGACACAAGTGAATATACAGGTTGTAAGCCTGAGAGCAGTAGTGACACCACACCGAAGATGGTCTTGAAATATAATCACAACAGTGAAGGCAGGAAATAACTGTCACCTTTTGAAAGCAATTCACAAAACAGACCACATACAGCGGGCAATAGATTGGGTCATAATAAATGGGATATTCATCTAGTGCACGATGGACAAGGTTTAACGGCGGGCATGACGATCCATCGAGTACGTGCGCAGCAGACCAGGCCGCTTATGAATAAA
>JBBPRE010000295.1:0-12203 GCA_038092935.1 Boletus roseobadius
CTGTAGGTGATGTTTGGGTTGGGGCAGTGGTGTTGGATGGGGGGGGGGGTTTGTTGCAGGTGGTGGAGGTGGTGGGGGTGGACATGCTGAGGTTGTTAAGGAGTTGTGTTGGTTGTCATCCCACCTGCTGAAGTCAATTAGATGTGTTTGGATTTGGGTGAGGTGGTTGATGCCTCTGTGCTTGAACCAGGGTTGGAATTGGGCTTGGGTTGTCATTGGTGGTCTGGTTGATGAGTTCTGGGTGGGGGTAGTGGTGGGCTGGGGTTGAGAGAAGGTGTTGTGGTTCCCTGGGGGGTGTTTTTTGCGGGTTGGCGGATTGGTATAATGATTATTATTACACTTGACTTGGGTAGAGGTGAGTGTAGGCTTTGCTAGTTGTTTCAAGGAGGAGAGTTCATAGAGAGATGTAATCTCTGAGAAACTCCAGCACACACTTAGAAGTAGTGTGAAGACTTTCAGGGGTTTGAAGGGTTCAATGCCACACACATAGCATGGAGAGTATTCACTATGGTGGGTAAAGCAGATCAAGATTGGGTTCTACTATGCCAGGATGCAAAGTCTTAAGTATGGAATAGCCTCAGTGACGAATAAGCAGATGGAACAGTGAAGAATGAAATGGAAAGTGCTAGATAATACACTAGACAGAATCCGAAGGAAAACTGTAGAAGGGGTCTGTAGGATGAGCCAGAAGGTGATGGAAACCAACCTAGTTGGGATGGATACTAGTACCAGATGGGGCTAGAATGATCCAGCTGCTGATGGATCAGAAGAAGACAAAAGGGAAACATAGATGAACCAAAGGTACAATGGATGTAAGGAAGAAGATGAAAGAAGAAGAAGAATGGAATGAATCATAACATTACCCCCTTGTTACAATTGAATCTCCGATAAGATAGGTTCTACAGATCAATGTACCCTCCAACAGGAGAGCTGGTCATGTTACCTATTGCTTCATTGTTGAACACATTGTCAGAATTGTCAATGATTGGGGAGGGGGAGCGATGACAATGAGGTGTGGGGGGTCATTGAGGAGGGTTGCACAGAGCAGGGACATGTCAAATAGAGTGGGGGGAGGAGTGGTCAGAGGAGTGTGAATGATTGGACTGGGGAGAGGTGGAAGGCAAAGGGGGTGGTGGAGGACATTGAAGGGGACAACCATACTGAGGGTGGCTGGGTGCCCAGTGTAAACAAGAGGGGCATTGGTAATAAAGACATTGGATGCAGTGATGGCCCAGATGATGGCATTGGAGGCAGGTCTCATGGTATCGTGGGTGAGATGGGAGGAGGGGTGTCCTGCCATTGTGTCCTGTTCACATAGCTTCAACTCTTTCTAGGACCACTACTTCATCTGAGTTGAGAGGGGAGGAAGAGGCTGATGGTGTGGAGTTGCCAGATGGAGGAGGTCTGGCAGGGGAGGGGACTCCGGCTAAGTCTCTGAGGTAGTGATCTACATCCTTGAGGAATTCTAGCATCCCTAGCTGATAAAAGGTAATAAAGAGAGTGGCTTCCAGCTCTCAATAAATGTGTTCAACGACATGGGAGGTAAGGGCAGTTTTGGCATTGGCGGAGAAGGTCTAGGTTATGGTGTGGAGGTGGCAGATTTGGTGGTAAGATCTATAGAGGGTGTACAAAGGGGATCTGATGTTGAGATGGCTTTTGATGGGGAGAACAAGACGGGGTTCTTGTAGGTACAAATTCAAGTGGGCAATGTCTTCTGCAGAGGGAAAATCGTCACGAAGGCATTGAGCATAGAGGGGAACAGTAACCAAGGGGATGGTGGTAGCAATGGTGGCAATGGAAACAGGGGCAAAGGCAGGGGACCAGGGTTGAGCAGCCATGGTTTCCCAACCAGGGGTGGCCTGTTGAGAAATAGGGGGAGAGGAGTCATTGACGATGACAGACAAGATAGAGGGATCAATGGTGGATGTGGGTACAGAGGAGACTAAAGAGAGTGAAGGGGAAGATGGAGGGGTGAGGATGTTTTCGATAGACATGGTGGTTTAGGGATGGGTTAATGCAGGGAGCGGTTGGCCTTTTTGTAGTCCACAAGGACATTTGGGGCATTTTTCAATTTCCTTTCTGAGATCCAGGAGTCATCTTCAGCAGTGTACCCCTTTCATCAAACAAGGTAGGAATGGTGCGATGGAGTTCCTTTGTGTCATATGATCTTTTCAATTTCGTATTCCTCTTTCCCAGCAATCAGGTCCAGTGGGGGAGCAGGGAAGTTCTTTCCATAGATAGGGTTTTCTTGGTAGGGGGATAACAGGGAGGCATGGAATACTAGGTGGATTTTCCAGGTTACAGGGAGGCATAGTTGGTAGACAATTGGGGATAGGACTTTGGTGATGATGAAGGGTCCTTCTCATTTAGGGGTGAACTTGGGATTGGTGACAAGCCATTTCAAATTCCTGGCCTTGAGCCAAACCTTGTCTCCCTTTTTGAAAGATGTAAAGGATTGTCTGGTTCGAGCAGCCATCACCTGTTGGGCAAGTTCATGAGAGGCTAGGGCCAAGTTGATGACTCATATGAAGAGAGATGAAGGGAGGAGGGTAACTCCTTCATTGTCAAGGTTGGAGGGCGGTAGGAGGTCAGTCCAGTGGGATAATGCATCTGGACCAGCAAGCAGCTTTCCTAATACATGGATTATTTTGAGGTTGAAGTCAGCAAGGTCCAGTAGCCAGCAGGCTTGCCAGCAATTTATGTCCTGTGGTCTTCAGAAGTAGGTGAGGTTCTTATGGTCAGTGAAGACCTGAATGGGAAAGGGGGATTCGTGAAGGTAATGCTGCCAGGATTTGAGGGCATGGATGATGGCTAAGAGTTCACAGTCATAGATATTGTAGTTTCGTTCTGCAGGGGAGAAGGATTGGGACAAGTAGGAACATGGATGCCAATCACCATTGACGTTGGTCTGGAGTAGAATGGCACCTGAGGCATACCTAGAGGTGTTGGTGGCGATGGCAAAGGAAGTAGACAAGTCAGGCATTTGAAGGAACTGGTTTGGCAAGGAATAGCGCCTTGAGAGAATCGAATGCCTGTTGGCAAGTGGGGGTCCACTCCCAGGTGAGATTTTTCCTAGTGAGGTTGATCAGGGGGTGGGCTATGGAGGAGTAGTCTGGGATAAATCATCAGTAGAAGTTGGCGAATCCTAGGAAGGATCAGATGTCTTTAACCTTTTGGAGGGTGGGCCAGGTTGTGATTCCATTATGCTTTACTGGGTCCATGGTGACATGTCCTGGGTGGATGATCATGCCAAGATATTCAACTTCCCTGATGGTGAAACAACTCTCTAAGTCTCAGGGTTGAGCTCAGGTCGTCACTGTCACCGTACTATTCGAAGGAAGGAGAGGGCGGAGGTCAAACCAATGAGAGCGTCTCTGTAACATGAAGTCACTATGATGGTTCAGAGGTAGAGAGGAGGTTGGTTGCATCCTGTAGTCAATATGAGGGAGCATCATAATTGGATCTAACCAATGGGAGCACTTCTGTGGTACTAGGCCACTATAGTAGTTCAAAGGCGATGAGGAGGGGTAGTCATCATCGTTCTACTAGAGGGGAAAACTCCAAGAGAACTAAACTGGAGGACATCCAGTGAAGTCTCGAGGTCTTATATATCATTCTACATATGTGTACATGTTTGTACCAGATCTACCGATATGTCTGCATATGGTAAGACAGAGATTAATAACATATGTTGAGCATAGCCATGAAATGGAAGAGCAGAGATGAAAGAGATGATGCAACCACATGTGGTGGCAGAATGGAAGAGAATCATAAGCGGAGATGAAAAGAAGATGTGCACAGCATGGAGATGAATGTGAGAAGAAATATAACTAAAAGGAGTTAAAGCGTCCGACGAGACTTGTGAGAGTTTCTGAGTGCATCACGCTGACTGATGGCATAGCCTGCAGCAGTGAAGATGATAAATGAGTCATGTGACTCATCACGTGATCTAGTCATGTGACTTTGAAGATGAAAATAAGTTAAAGTCAAAAAAGAAAAGAGTCGTCATAGGGATAAATAGATGTTGAGAGGAGCAAACTGTAACAGATGGTGAAGTTGCATTTCTCCAGTTTGAGGTGGAGATCTAGTTTGGTCATTCATTTGAGGACTCATTTGGTCTGTTCTTCATGGGTCTTTTTGTCAGGGGAGAAGATGAGGAGGTTGTTCATGTAGATCACTAGCCATCCTTCTGTAATCATGTCTCGAAAAGAGTCATTCATGAATCTTTGGAAGGTGGCGGAAAATTGGTAAGACTGAAGAACATAACTGTTGGTTTGAAGAGGCCTTTGTGGGTGACAAAGGTGGCTTTCCATTGGTGGCCATCTTTGATATAAACATTGTTATATCCCCAGTGGACGTCAAACTTGGTGAAGACTTTGGCGTCTTTTACTTTGTCTACTAGGTTGGAGATCAGGGGAAGTGGATAGGTATCTCAGATAGTATGTTTGTTAAGGTAGCAATAGTCTTGGCAAGGTTGAAGACTACCATCTTTCTTCTTGATGAAGAAGAAGGATGTGGCTTGGGGGAAGTTTGATGGTTGGATCTTTCCACAGCAAAGGTTCTCATCAAGAAAGTCCTTAGTGGCTTTCTGTTCATCAGGGGTTAGGGAATAAAGTTTCCTGATCTTCAGGATGAATGAGTCTTTGAGGTTGATTTTGTGGTCATAGGGTCTTGAAGGAGGGACATGGTCAGTGCTTCCTTTTGGAAGATGGATGCAAATTGTGAGTATTCAGGGGATAGAGTTGGTTTGGGCTTGGATTTTTTGGCTGCAATGGCAAGTTCTGTAGCCAAGGTGAGTTTCTTGATAATGGGGGATCCAAGAGGTATAATGTGGGATCTGCATTGGAGAACGCAATGGAATATCCAGTTGTTATTTGCTTGGGTGAGATAATCAGATTCCTCTTCCTAGTTGTTGTATTGGAAGAGGTAGGAGTCAGTAATGGCATCCATGTGGATGTGCTTTGGAGGGGGGGTAGTAGGTTTCTGGTAGAAGGAGTTGTGTTGTTGAGTATCAGTGGAATGGGAGGAAAAGAGGTCCTTGGACTGGTTACATGTCTCATTGATGGAGATGGTATGGTTCTTCCAATGGATGATGGGATTGGCCATTTTTAACCAAGGTAGTCCTAGGATAACATTGTCCTTTCCAGGGTTCATGACATGGAATAGGACTTTCATAGTGATTCCTTCTACATTGACAAAGAGGGTGGTGGAGAAATGAATCACTCCCCTTTTGTTGGGAGAGTTGTCAGCATTTTGAGCAATGAGGGGTTTGGGGAGTTTCTGAGTGGGGAGATGGTTTTTGTGGACAAAGTCCCAGTCGATGCAAGAGATGCTTGTACCACTATCAATGAGGGTGGAGGTATCAATGGCTTTCAATGTGTGTGATGGTACAATGAGCTGGATTGGAATTTTCATGGAAGTGGTAGATTGTACAGTTACTGTATATGGGCACATGTTACAGAGGAAGGACCTTGTATTGGACAGGACTCCCTTTCTAAAAATCCTTGGAGAAGGCAACTTTCGCCACAGTGGCATCTTCATCATCTTCAATCTCCTCAAGCTTAGGGAGTTCCTCCTCTACTACCACTTTCACCTTCTTCTGGGTATTGACCTTGGGTGTGGAGGGAAAAGAAAGACATTTGTTAGAGAGGTGTCCGGCCTTTTGACATCTAAAACATAACCCCTTCTCAATACACTTCTTTCTTTCCTCAGGAGTGAGCTTTCCTACTCAGACTACATCGACATCCATGGCATTGGGGTCACAGGTCTTCCGAGAGGGAGGGGAGGAGAAGGGAATATAGGTTTGTTGACTGGGTTGGCAGTTCCTTTTGGAGATCTCATTGGCACAGTCAAGGAAGGTTTGGAAAAGAATGGTTTTCTTGTACCATTCTTTGATGGTGATGCGGACATTATCCATTCCCATCACCTTTTGCATAAGATAGTTGGAAAGGGTGGTGGAGAAGTAGCTGATCAGGACATTGTTCTTGATGACTTTAGCCTGGGAAGCCTTATTCTTGAACTTGGCTACATAATGGTTTAATGAAGGAGAAGGAAGTTTTGTTCTTCTCCTGCGATACTCAAGTGGTGGACAGCCAAGCAATAGTGTTATTAATGACATCATTGTGTTTGAAGGCCTTTTTGAACTTGTCCAGGAAGTCATCGAAGATCCCTAGGGAGGGTTGGTTGCCTGGAAGGGTGGAGAGGCAGAAGGTGGAGGCCCAGGTTGCTGCTGAGCCTTTAGTCATATGAGAGAGAGCAAAGGTGACCTTTTTAGCACTGGTGTTGTAGACTTCTTTGTTGACAAGGAGGTAGATTCAAACAATGTTGAGCCATTGGATGGCAGTCTCATAAGAGCCATCAAAGGGTTTGGGTGCTCCAAGGTGAAGTTCAATGGGTTTGTTTGACATGGTGGGGTTTCTGGGGGGGAAGGGAGGTAACAAGGATCTGGAAGGGAAGGAGTATACTCCTGGTTGGTTAGGAGTGTTCTAGGGGCAGGGGAAGACTGGGGATACAGTGACTGTGGTAGGGGATGGGGGTGTGGGGGTGCGAGGGAGGGTCAGAGATCTAGAGAGATCATGAGATAGATCAAGCTCTTGTTGTTGTTTGTGGTCAGAGGTGACAGGGACGTCCAAATCATACTCCTCTTCTTCTTCCTGTCATATCCTGGAAATCCAGTAAGTCCAACCCTGGTCCTCCAGACCAACTCCATTCCTGTACATATGAACTCCAGCATGTTCTCATTAGAGACACAACCCCTGACCTTTGGACCCTGTCCATATGTCTTACAATATAAGTTACATTCCATTTCTTGATCTCTGTAAATACTAGTCCTGCTGTATGTTCTCCTCTGAATCTGTGTTCCACTTAGGAACACAGCTCCGGCTTTACCTTACCTCTGACTCCTTATTTACAAACCAGCTCCACTCCGTTAGTAATCCCCTATGAATCCGTAGTATATAAACCTCCATAACTCCTGTACTTCCCCTCAGTTTGAATATTAACTTAGTCTAACTCCTTCTCTCCACTCGAGTCTCAAAGACTCTCCTCTGTAACCTCTGCTTGACTTGACATCTAGTACATCTTAAGTCCAACTCCAACCCCTCAGTAAATTCTGGGACAATAGGACTCTTGACAAGGACACACCACATACAGTAAAGCCAAGTCCCATCCATATAGACAACTCTAGAGTTCTGGAGTTTGTTCTCCCCTCAGAGTTTACCCGAACTTAACAGTATATTTGAACTCATACTTGTCACAGAGTCTAACCATGGCTACGCATATGACCAGATCCCAAACCCATGCCCTAGGTGCAAATCCTCCACCATCTCCCAGATACAACCCTCTCAGCATCTTCAGAAGCAGCTGACAAGGTCCAGAACTTGTTAGCCAATTCTGGGGCTTTTCCACCTGACACACCCCAGGCTCCACTTCTCAAGCACATTCTACTCTGAAGTCCCCTACTCCAGGAGCATGCATCATTGAACTCAAACTCGACAAAGATAGGAGCAAAACCTCTGCCCAATCCAATCACCGCTCTGACCACAGAGCGCAAGACCCCCATTTTCCCAATGATGGAGATGATCTGTTCAACGTTGATCCCAACTTCCCTGGAGATGATCCATTCAACGATAATCCCAACTTCCCTGGTGATGATGACGACCTGCCTAACAACTCTGACAATGAGCATGTCCCACAAGATACCCTCGCTCTACTTGCAAGTGCCATCCAAGGCCTTGCTCGCTCCACTTGTCATCCTGCCTCCAACTCTACCCCCCACACTAAAGTCCAAGAACTGGATCAGTTTGATGGGACAGAACCCTGCAAACTCCAGGTCTTCCTAGTGCAATGCAAGTTGAACTTCCAAGACTGCCCCAAGGCTTTCAGCATGGACCATGCCAAGGTTACCTTCATGCAGTCATACCTGAAGGGCATGGCCCTGGAATGGTTCGAACTGGACCTTCTCCAGATGGAAGATCCCACACTCTGCCCTCTCTGGATGGACAACTTCAAGGAGTTTGTCCTCAAACTCCAGACCAATTTCAGTCCACATGATCCTGTTGGAGATGTGGAGCACCAGCTCGACCACTTGTCCATGAAGGACACTCAGCATATCAACAAGTACATCATTGAGTTCAATAGGATTGCTTCGTAGGTCTGCGGTTACGGAGAAGGTGCCCTCCGGCACCACTTCTACAATGGTCTGCTGGACCGCATCAAAGATGAAATTTCCCACATCGGTAAACCCCCAACACTCTCTGAACTCCAAGTTCTCACTCAGGTGATCAACGCGTGCTACTGGGAGCGCAAGTCCAAGATCAGCCAACAGATGAAGAACACCAATCAATCCTCTGCACCCAAATCTGACAAACCCTCCACTCCTGCACCTTCCACACCTTGCCCCTTCAACAGTGGCTCCCAGGACTCTAAGGAGTCAAAAGGCAAAGGAGCATCCTCCTCTGCAGCTCTAAAACTGGACTTGTTGTCCAAACTAGGGAAAGACAGCAAGCTAACCAATTGTTGTGAGCATGCTCGAGCAAACACTGACAGGACTCAACAAGGCAACACCAAAGCCTTAGAAGCAGTATAGAAGAGAGGAGAGTAGAAATAAGAGGTGATGTCTTTCTTAATGTACTCGCAAGGACGTAGGTCACAAGGCACAAATGGATTAGACTGGGGAGTCCAGTCGAGTACAGCTACTTTATATATGTTACAGGTTGATGCACGGACCATAGGGTCCATGGGGAAGACTACTGAATATAGAAAGATGAAAGAAGAGTTCGTGAGAGAAGAAGAATGATGATGGGAAAGAAGAAGCGGAAATTAATAAGGCGTGTGTGCATCGTGTTTGTCTAGACCATAGGTCACATGTAGTTTCCCATGGTCATGTGCATATCACGTGACTTCGGGGTCTGAATGGTTGTAGAGTAGTGCGCAAATGCGCTAAGTTAAAAAAAGTGAAAATATAGTATATCATAACAGATAAAGCATCTGCATGACCGTTCGATGTACCAGGTTTGTAAATGAAAACATAATTAAACTCCTGAAGAAGCACATGCCATCTAGCTTGGCGACCAGATAAGGTTTGGGGTTTCTTCCAATATTCAAGATTCTTGTGATCCATCCAAATCTCAAAACCTTCCCTACCAATTAGGTAGTGTCGCCATTCTTCTAAGGCTCTGATGACAGCCAAGAGTTCTTTGTTGTAAATAGGGTAATTGTGTTCAGTGCTGTCGAAGGAGTGGGAAATGAAGGCACAGGGTCTTCAGAGACTGTCATTGCATTTAACTGAAAGCACTGCCCCTGTGGCAATATCAGATGCATCCATTTCAAGACACATTTCTTTGTCTCTATTTGGGTAGGCCAACAGGGGAGATTCCTTGAATTTGGCTTTCAAGGAATCAAAGGCTATTTGATGCTTCAGTTCCCATTTGAATAGAACATCCTTCTTGGTAAGGTCATTCAATGGGCGTGTGATATCTGCGAAGCCTTCAATAAATCATCGATAATAATTACAAAGTCTGAGGAAGCCTTGCAGTTGTTTAAGGTGTGTGGGAACCGGCCAGTCCAAGATCCCTGACACCTTCTTTTCCTGCATTTCTACTCCCTCTTTAGATACTACCATACCAAGAAAGTCCACTTTGTCCTTTGAGAAACTACATTTTTCTGGTTTTACATAAAGATTGTTTTGGTGAAGACAGAAAAGCACCTCCTTTACTATTTCCTTGTGCTCTTCCTTCATCTTGCCTTTAGTAAATATCATACAGTCATCAATATAGATTATGAGTATGGCATACATGTCATTAAATATATTGTTCATCATTTGCTGAAAGGTAGGTGTTACGGTTTTATCCACAACGATG
This sequence comes from Boletus roseobadius, assembly GCA_038092935.1. Classification (NCBI taxonomy): domain Eukaryota; kingdom Fungi; phylum Basidiomycota; class Agaricomycetes; order Boletales; family Boletaceae; genus Boletus; species Boletus roseobadius. Next base: position 9,861 of record JBBPRE010000295.1, read on the forward strand.
GTACTCCAACCAGGGACACTACTCTTCAAGAGGTCTGTAGACAACGAGCGAGTCGAGGTCGAGGTCGGTGATGATGACAATGAGAGAGAAAGTGTGGAAGCGAGTATACGATGACCACTTGGTCAAAGGAACCGAAGAGTCTCTCAAAGGTCTCTTGTTGAGCAGAGAATCCAGGGTATGAATGAGTAGATTCAGGTTAGAGATATGTTCAAGCTCAGCTTGAACTTATATACAAGTACAGTGGTTTAGGGCTGGTCTAACCTGATATGGTAAGAGAAGTCTAGGGTAGGTCAAACTGTGTCCAAGACGCGACACATCATGAGTCACATGATCAATGGGAGAAACTGGAATGGGTATACTAGGATCATTGAGGCAGTTCTTGGATGATGACAGATCATTGAGACTGTGCTCGGGAGATCTAGGATCAATAGGGTGATGAGCCACAGCCCAACCATGAGGAGTCAGATCAGGTGATGATCCAGGGAAACTCCAGGGAGGATCCAGTCCTTGTGTAGCATGGGAATGCTACGTCTGGGGGAATGTCCAGTCAATAGGTGAGAACCCTTTGGAGTCCTTGTGATGAAAGGGAACTCATCGTCCAATGGGTGAATGTCCAGTCTAGAAGTGAGAGCCCATCCTAGGCATAAGGCCAGGGATTGTCCGTTAGAGGAGAAATGGTATCCGTGAGTCTTGATCGTTGAGTACGATCTGGTAACACAATGGCATTTGCCACGAGAGTGGAGGGGGAAAGTCATGGTGCTGCCGGGGCATGTGGTCGTGGGGAGGTCACGGGTGACAAATGTCACAAAATTGTAACAGTAGGAGGTGAGTTAGTCATCCCAAAATACATCACAGTTGGTTCATAAGCACCTATGGGAGTAATGAAGGCTCCCTTCCACTTGTCTCCTTCTTTAATTTGCACATTGTTGTAGCCCCAATGTAAGTCAAGGGCTGTGAACATATCAGCGCCCCCTAGGTGGTCGATTAATGTGGAAATGAGAGGAAGAGGATAGGTGTTCTTAATAGTTCCTTCATTTAAATATTGATAGTCCATAACGAGTCTCTTTTTTCCATCTTTTTTGGGTATAAAGAATACTGGTGCCATTTGAGGGGACTTCGATGGGCGTATATATCCCTTCTTGAGTTCTTTTCTGATGAACATGCGTACTTTATCCATTTCCACATCCGATAAGGGAATTACTCTACCCTTTTTGGGAGTGAAGTCTGATTTCAGATCTATCACGTGATCCCAGGGTTTTCGTTCCAGCATTCTTTTGGATTCGTTCTCAGAAAATACGTCAAGGAAGTCGTGGTATGTTTTGGGCACTTTCTCCTTGAGTCCTTCTTCTATACTTTGATTATAAATAAGCTTGATAGGTTCGTTAAAAGGTCCATCACCCATAATACGACAGTAGGGTGTGCAGTGAGAAAAGGAAATAGTTTTAGAGACCCAATCTATAATGGGATTATGCTGAGCTAGCCAGTCATAATCAACAATGAGGCAGTGGGTTCCTAGTTTTGACACATAGGCTTCCAGGACCTCGTAATGGCTGGCAATCCCAATAATTAAAGTGACAGCGTGGGTTACTTAGCCTATTGCTCCATTAGAGCCATCAGCATTTTTCACTGAAATAGGGTTAGCGATTTCATAAGTAGGGATACTGTGAGAGAGAACATAGTCCTTGTCAATAAAAGTGTGAGATGCACCTGAATCTAGAAGGGACTTAAACGATTGAGATTGCCAACTTCCATCTTCATAATTCAGTACACGTGTCTCAAGTGACATTTTGCCACCGAATGACAACATGCTTGCATGAATAAAAATAGAATCGGGAGAATTGAGGGATTTATAATTAGGAGAATTTCTTACTTGGTGAACAAGAGAATTAAGCACGCTTTGTTGAGTTGCTCTTTCGGAATGGGGAATAATATTGCCAAGAAGATTGTCCAGAGTACATACAGGGAAATCTGACTCATTGCAGTCCACAAGCTCGGTAGAGATATTACAAGAGGAAAGAGAAATGGAAGGAGAAACATAATTGTCCAGTCCATGAACACCCTCATTGTTCACAGATTTATTTAATTTAAAGAAGAGGCCACCTTCTGCCTTGCTTCTACTTCGAACTTGTCTCTGTAGAAAGCTTTGGCTTCTGCCAAATGGAAGGATGGCATTGCCACTTGTTGGGTGACAACCAGGGCAGGAGCAGCGGTTGGAGCAGAGGGAAGAGGGCGACCGAAGTGGTGCTGGGCCTGCTGCACAGGCAGGTAGTATTGTGGTGCAGCTGGCATGTAGGCGCCAGTTTCATAATCCCACAAATATTGCTGCCATACCTGTGGCAGACA
>JBBPRE010000296.1:0-12168 GCA_038092935.1 Boletus roseobadius
TGGGAGGCGGCGAAACGTGATTGATGTTGATATCAACGTTGAACGTTGCTCGACAGCCCGGAATGTCGATGGTGGATTCATGGTCTCGGTAGTACACACTAATCTACCTACACACTCCCCGGACCTGTGAAACCTTGGATGTAAAGTACCATAACGAATATCACTCCATCATCGGGGCAACTTCGGTGGCGGTCTTGCGATCACTACGGTAGCTTCGAGTGTTCATAACGTTCATATGTAGAATCTCATCTTCAGTGGGCCAGGCGAGTCTGCATATTCCACAAGTTTATTGCATACCCCTCGGGTGTCGGGGGTCATACCCGTACCCGTATACCCGGCGAAAACCCGTGGGTTGGGTGACTCGGAATGCTCGAGCAGAGCACCTACGTTATTGAATGAATGAGGGTGGGTGGACGAAGTCGAATGATTGAATGCAAACGGGAGAAGGGCAGGTCCGTGTGTGAACGATGGCATGCAAGCAATGCGAACGCGAACGTGAATGTACGATCTCGTTCATGTTCGCGTTCATGTTGGCATGAACGGGTCCGTATGGGCGAATGATGGCATGAGCCAGCAAAGGGCGGGGGTGGTGAGCGGGCGGGTGGGTGAACAATCATAGATGAATGTGATCGCGTTCATGTTTGCGTTCGCATTGGCTTGAACGGGCGAAGGACAGGGATGGTGATTCTGCTCTGAATACGCCATTGAGAGCGTGTGGTCCCGGTGAACACGTCGGGCGTACTGGGGACTTGTCCACACCAAGGGTTTTGTTCGTGTACTAGTAGATAGTAAGGAACAACATGTTATGCTCAGTAAGCTGGTCGCGCGGTATTGACCTTCACTGCGTGGTATCGCGTTCGCGCGTGTCACCCTCACGGGCAACGATGTCTTGACGTGCACATGCGAGAGCATCCTCGAGCGTCAGGATATCGCGCTTCAAACGATCGACTTCGAGCTGGAGCGAGAACTTCACAGTCGTATGTGAATCTGATTTAGAAGTTCCGCCGTCCATGGCGAAGCTGAGAATCATACTCCTGCCGTTTCTCTGCATATCATATAGACATAATCCTGTCTGTTGCTTTTTCACCTGGTGGCAGCCATATTGTCACCAGTTCAGAGGGTAGGACCACTAGGATTTGGAATGCAGAAACTGGCCAATGTATTGCAGGTCCATTTCTAGGGCACATAATGTCTAGCCTTGCCTAGGAGGACCTAATCGAGTGGAGTGACGTACCGTATCAGAGTTGACATTGAACTTGGTCATGCTATCTAGTCTCGTTCAGAATCCAGTCTTGGCCAGAGGGTATGTGAACGACTCGGAGTTTGAGCCGCACTGCGAACAATATCGCTGGGAAACGGATTTCAGCCAAATTTCAAAGGTAAAAATGGTTTCGTGACATATCTAAAAAATCTATTCCCGTGTCCCGAGGTCAGTGTGTCACTCACAGTGGTTTAACTGACGTTTTCATCTGTCTGAGAGATAGTTCTCGCCTCATTGCACGGGGTTTCGAGCTATTGAATTGTTGGGAATGGCTATGTCATGATGGCGATCAACGTCATACGGCCAGCATGCAGCCTCGCTGAATCCGCCACATCTGTCATTGCTGACGTAATATAGCCAGTCCATCCGGGTGAGCTCAGTGCAGGCCACGACAGACAACCCCGATGCTATAGCCCTCATGGACCTGACGAGTGACGACGAACAATTCTGGTTTTTTCTCAGAGAACTTAGTCTTCAACCAGGAGGCTTTGGGGAGGATAGAGCCAGAATATGGTTTGTGCATCGCGTCCAAATATCCTTGCTTTACTCCATGTTGACCAAGTGAGTGGCTTTAGGCCTGCTCTCCTCGGTGCACAACCCCTTTCCGACCCCCCGCCATACTCAGAGGTGGAAAGCACGAATGAATATGGAAATCCGATCGAAGAAGGAATGAATGAGTCGGTGGCAGACCCCCACGCAGACGAGCGGCAAATCAAGCTGGACACAGATCGCAGCTTCGTATTATACCCTGGAGGTATGAAATGACACCGTCGGCGTTCATATATACACTGAATTGCATTTCCGGCATCAGAATCCGGCATTGTACCTGCTCGGGATGCACTTCAGAATGACTTGCATGGGCTCCTCGTGTCGTTGTTTCGGAAGCGTCGTTTGCTTCACTACTTCCAGGGTTTCCACGATATCATGACCGTCATCTTTCTCACTTTGCCGCGGCCTCTTCACCTCGCATGTGCAGAAAAGATGGCGCTTCATCGCGTGAGAGATGCAATGGGAGTCGGACTCGAGCCGATACTCGGCTTATTGAGGTGAGATTCCAAAAGTGTCTACAATTCCTGAATATGTGCTTATGATATGCCAGAGTACTTAGAAATTTGTTGAGGCTTGCAGATCCTGCATACGCAAAGCTCCTCGAAAAGTGCGTACGCTTGAGATCCTGCTCGCTTATGCTGATTATAATATGCATCTCGATGTCCAGCACTTCACCACTCCCATACCATGCACTTTCTCATCTCCTTACGCTTTTCTCCCACGATATCCCGACTCTTCCTCTTATCCAACATGTATGGGATTTTCTTTTGTCACGAGAGCCGATTGCCGTGGTGTGGCTCGCCGCTGCTGTGAGTATAGTTAATTCCACCTTCTTTATTTGTCCGCATTCTTCTATAGCTTTTGGAGCAGTCATTCTGAACCCCTTTCATAGCTCATCCTACACCGCAAACCTTCTGTCCACCTACTTACCGAACAAGACGAAGATGGGATGATCCACTCTTTGTTAGGGGGAATACCAGAGCTGGTTGATGCAGAGCCGGAATTCTATGACACAGGCGACAATAATCTTGCCCAAGGCACGGTCACTGAGATAGATCGTGCCACAGAAACTGAGACGGTCTCTGGGAAGTCCATTGCCGGATCTCATTCGGATAGCGGAGGAGCAGGTCCACATGGGCAGCCAAGTTCTGAAGCTACTGACGGAACGCTCGGGTCTCCTAATATTAACAAACAGATGCATGTGGCCCGTGACGCCTTCACGGGAGATGAGGATGAACTTAACCAAAGCTCTATCCCGTCAGATCTGGCCCAGAACAGCGACGCACTTCGAGCTAGCAGCTCTAGTCTGAGCATAATACCTCTGCCGCTTCCAGAAGCAACGGACCAAAGCTGCATGAGTGATCCACACAGCTCAACTCTAGAATTAGCCACGTCGATTCCGTTGCCTAATTCACGACCAGCTTCGCCTATCCATTCGCCAGAACCTTCTCCCGTACCGTCGACTGTGCCATCACTCCGAGAGGCAAGATCCGTTGATCATCATAGCCCTTCACCATCCTTTGATCATGTACCGCCACGTTCGCACCCACCCTCCCCAGACCTAACACGTCCTCCTTACCCAATGCAATCCCCTGCTGCAGCAAACGAGCCCACATCGAACTTTGACAAATCTGCGCCAAGCAAATCGAGAACTAAACCTGCGCCGCTTTCCCTCACCTACCTTCTCCGTCAAGCGGATGACCTCTTAACTGCGTACCCACCATCCCACCCTTTCCTCCGTGTCACCGAGATCATGGGACCCGATAGCGTTATGCGAACGTGGCGACCTTTGCCGATTAGCACCAAAGCCCGGGGCGCCATGCCCGAAAAACAGCCATACAATGAAACTGACGACTACTTGGAAACTCTTGTCAACTCTTCGCAAATTGTTATACCCTCGCCACCCCCTTCACCTCTCGGTGCCCGCCTTCCAGCGAAGAAAACAAGAGTTTCACCAAGAACTCTGAGCAAACCACTTCTGGACCCGCGCAGGATCGCCCTGCGTCTGGGTGCACTCACCCCTGCAGAACGCAGAGTGTTGTTCATTAGTGCATTGCTCGTGGTTGGAACTGCGATGGCGCTAAAATCCAGTAAAGTCCCCTGCGTGGATGGTATCGTCAAGGCAAGTGGGGGAGATGGGCTGAAGCGCCTGTGGAATGACAAATGGACTTTAATGACATCTGTGGTTGCTGCTTGGGGAAGAGGATTGCCATAGTCTGTGGGCGTCTTTTGATGTACCTGATATACTTTACACTGGACTAGATGTAAATATACATACGGCCTCGATACGTGTTGTTAATGGATCCATAATACTCAGATATTTTGATTGGAGTTGGACAGTTACCTGGATCTAGTTTTTTCAAGTCCGAGACAAACATTTCTTTCTCGACATCGAGGGATCCTTCTGTAATTGGCTGCAAGTCGCGCTTGACCGAGCCTGTGACAGCGATACCGCAGCATCGCCAAAAAGGTGGGGCATCATGGGAAGTTGGTTCTTTGAGGTCTGCTTCTGGTATACGATATGACTCAGCACTACCGAACGTCCGATCCGGGTCAGCACTGTAAATTTTGAAACGAGCGACACTGCCCTCTCGGTTTCTGAACCTCCGGACTGTCGTGAACGGAATGAGCGCTGAATAAGGTTCGTGGTCGATATGACCTCTTCGGCCGAGTCAGCGACTGGTTATCTGTAAGCGGATCCGACCCACCAATAATTTTCCCTCGATCCTCACGAAGTCCGATCTTAGCCCAACGCTATCAATGATACTGCTGTGCTCAAAACAACGCCTCATCGTGACGTGTGAACCGGACGCCGTGACGCCGCAGGCGGTCAATTGACATCGCCGGCCAACGAAAGTGACATGGAACTCGATACTCGCGCAAACATCATAGCACACACATGCCAGGCACGTGGGAGGGGTTGACACGTTGATCCGGTAAACAAAGCTCAGGCCTCAGGGGTGGACAGAGACACTGCGATTTTGCTACGGATCAATACGTTCAAGACGGTCAAATCCGGGTCCCTGAACGATCATCCGGTGGCGACTGCAAACTGCCTCGAGCCATCTCATGATGACATTGGGCTGTGACATCCACTGGGATCAAAGCCCATGCCTTGGTTCGTCAGATTGCTACAACTGATATTCTTCTTCAGTGAACAGACATGCAAAGACAACGAGGGGAGCATCCATACGGGGGCTCGGCGTTAATCGATAATCAATGATCTCCGAGTCGGTTCAAGATTAACAACTGCGCCCTCTAACAGCCTTTATTTGATCGGAATCGCCCAGGAAACGTGCAGGACATAGTCCGGAAAAGTTCCGCGGGGAATTAGGCAACGAACTTTTCGAGTACATGCCGAGTGATAGACTTCATACGGTCCGAATGTCGAGCGCGGTGCAGACCATCTAGCCGTAGGGGGTTCCCACAACCTTCTACGCAAGCATTGTCAGGGAAGCAGCTCCAGTATTTCTGCCCCTGCTCGTGATTGCGAGCGTCACCTTATAATGGATCGAACAACAAGTCGTTGTTCGCTTGTTCTCCGGATCTTTATCGGTCTTGCCGTACCCATACTCAAGACGCCCATTCCGTGGAGCACGGTCGGCGCCAAGAATTTGTTCAGTGGGAAAATGAACGGACGTTGCTTTATGGTTTGACAGCAATCCTAGGGCATGGGCTGTGCGGAGTCTGGCGTTAAATATGTTCATAGACGGCAACAAGCTGGCGCCCGGGCCTGTGATCGTATTTTAGCACCTGTGTATCATCTCGATGAACCAACATGGCATACCCCCTTCATTCTTCAGTCAATCTACCCTCATTCCCATCTCGACAGAACAAAGTCATTATGCAGAGGCAGTATCGTGAAAAGGAAGGGGATTGCTTCAATACGCTCCGAGATGTCATAAGGGAGCTTACCGGAGAAGAGCTACAGACGCGGCAAGAGATCTTGAGGAAAGGTTGTCGTTCCCACGGTTATTGCAAGGCGTGACTGTGCTAATAGATTTACATGGGAAGTGATTGAACTACTCTCTGATGTTTCAGAGATCAGGAGGCAGAGGGCGGCCAAGGTTGTTTCTCCAATCCTATATGGAGTACTTCCTTTCACCGACCCAGCAGACACGACGGTAGCTCAACCTCATTCGGGTAGGTAGATCCAGTCACAATTGATGGCCCGAGGTGCTCATCGCTTTTTAGGTTATTCCGCCCAACCACTGTCGAGTCCGAATTGTCCCCAAACTTGGCCGACCAATGCTGACATTGCTGAGTTTGATGCACAGAGTGCCTGCTACACTGCCCAGTTCCGTGGTCAGCAGTACGACTTCATGTGCGACACGGACTCTGCTTTAGTCTATGCCATTTACCAGGAATATGACGAGGGCTGGTCTGACTACCCTCAAAGTTGAAAAATGGTTGATTGAGTCCTAGGTGTAAGCCCGCTGGCATACCAATCACGCGTACAGTATATATACACCCGGCGCACCTCGTAGAGATAGGCAGCCCTTTCTGTACCCGTACGTCGTAGTTCCCCATATACAGTAGAGCGTGGTCCAGTTCTTTTCGTCCGCTCGTCTTAGTGTTTCCCGCCGTCGGCCACACCTATATAATTCATACATAGCCTTGTAATTCTTCTCGGCTGATTGTGACCCATAGTGGCTATTATTTCCATTATAAGCTAGAATCTCATAGGATCTCATCACAAATGCTCAGTAACAAAGATATGACAACCTATCCCCGTACATACGATAGCGCTAGTGATCTGCGGCCCGAGGCGCAAACTGTGGGTTCAGATTACAGGAGAATCATTTGGTTGTTGGACTTCGATGTTCAAACACAAGAAGTTGGGGATAGTGTATCACTCTACCCTCATCAACCATCTTCCGTTTGTTCGGTCACTCCCAAGATGACATGACAAGAGGGACACCGTAATATCAATTTCACCCCATCCATGAGCACGGCGACGAGAATCACGCGCCAATTAAGTTCTACCATTTCTGTGAATCGGGTGTGGTCAGGACCGTCCCAGACCAGTCCCAAACCATCGGTTAGCTCGGCTACTACCTTACCGTAACTTACCATCACCCACATGCTTTCATTGGCGGAACGGCTTCAGCTCAGCTGTTTCTTCTTCGGAGCGGCTTTTGGCAGGATCAACGTGGCATTAACAAACGTGGGGCGAACGCAGTACATACGAACGTCGTCTCGTAATTTGTGGTCGTCTTATAGATCTCCCTGTTCAATTCCGTGATTTGGCTTGCGTGGGGCACGGAGGGTAGTTGGGGTGGGGCGGGTCAGCCATCTTCCTCTCTACGCCAAGTACAGAGGAATTATCAAGGGGTGTCTAAGGGTCTCGATGCAACGTACAACTTGCACTCACCAGCAACCACTCTGTGGCCAGTACGTTCACGTCCATTACGTGTAACCAGCTTAAAAGGTTTTCAAAGGATCGAAGGGAGTCGCTGAGGCGGCGGAAGTTGTCTACTATTTGCGTGACGGGTTCGAGGACACTGAGGCCGTGTCTGGGTTATGCTTGAAGTGGGAAAGGAGCGGTGTATGGGTCCGTGACTGACGCAAACTCATGGCTGGTGGTTATAACGACCATCTTCTTGGCGTTAGTGTTTCGGCGTTTTTGAGGTCTTTTGGTTTGCTGAACTTCCGATTGGCTTTGAAGGAGTCATTTCCGGCTTCCCTGCACGGACCTGTGCCATCTTCCGAAGCTAAAAAGGAATGAACGCTCACTGATCTCGGCCGATGGGCCGGTAAATCATAGCAACCTGGACATATGAGCCATGGCTATGACTCTCGGAGATCTGCGGAAAAGAGGACTGGTCATGATTTTGCCCTCGAGTAGAGCCGAACAGGGCATTGTGCAATTGAATTGGAATCTGTGCAGCATGCGCTTGTGAGAGCGACGTAATATCGCTGACTGGCGAAATTTGCAAGGAACTTTGATGTTGAGATTCGAGAAACAAACATGATACACGTACCGCACACATGACATGCATATTTGCGAGGTTCAAGGGGGGGTAGATACATGGACAATTTGTTCGATGTTCGGGATGAAAATCATGAAAGTAGACTCGCGCCGAAAAGTTCGTAATGAAAAGTCGTTACCCACGTATTACACTGCACAGTTGGCAGAAAGGTTGTCATGGCATTATAAAATGGTCCGTGCCAAAAGCCCCTGCATGCCTGGGCCATAAGATTTCCGCAACCAGTAAAATTTCCCGGCCTATCTGAGAGTTTTGATTGGTGGACGCAAGCACACTAGGACCTGGACTAGCTGTTTATGATAACCCAAAAGGCTGGAGTTTGGCTCGCTTAGCCAGTCTGAGTCCCGACTTTTAGATCAGTGGGCCGAAGCTAGGTCAGGATTCGCTGCTGCGCACGCCGTAACACTCTTCGATGAACACTACCAAACATCTTCAAGTCAAGTTGAAGCTTGAGGTGGGTCGCTAATGCATCCACCTTGGATCTCCCCCCGTTTCGTAGACCCACGAGATCCTTTGTTCAAGAGAGGGTAGGAAGCGCGCTGTTCCCTTAACGCAGATTGGCAAAAATCCTCGCGAGGGATCGGAGGGGAATAGACTCTGGTGAACGTGTCAAGTTACCGGGATCCTCGGATATTAGCTGAGACTCGGAGGCAGTGCAGATAGACCCTGGCATCGTATGGATCGCTTTGACGTCATTTTTATCAGCGTCAATATTTGATCCAGCCTTTGAATCAGTTCTACTGTTCCAGTTTTTCTGCTTATCGATGGTATCTGAATCTCATAGATCGCGCCCCAGGCTGCGGGCTTGCAGGGCCTTCGTTTATCGGATTAGGCACGAGGAAATATTCCCTCTTCGGCCCGTCGCTGGTCACTAGTACGCATCGGTCGTTCGATCCCGCCGCACCTAAGGTCTGCATAATGCATATTCCGTGGACCACGCTTGGCAATAAATATTTGTAATTTCTCGAACCGCCCCCTCGTTGGTGGAGTGCCTCAGGAGAAAAAGGATAATGAGAGTACTGCCATGGAGACAGGTGGTTTAGTAACGACCGTGGATCCGTGCCTTGGAAGGTTCCTGCGAGCGATGCACGTTTTTTATACGTTCATAGATACGACATACACGAACTGACGCCCTGTGATCGTATTTAAGTGCCTATGCAATTCGCTTCGTTTAGGCAAGCCCGCATTGGACGTGAAGTTTGCAGGATGCACCGTGCATACCAAGCACACTCCCCACACCGACCACCTTCACCTCCTGGACCATCTCAGCAGAACAAAGTCATTCTGCAAAGGGAGTATCGTGAAAAGGAAGGGGAATGTTTCAGTGCGCTCCGGAATGTTATAAAAGAGCTTACCGGAGAGGAGCTACGCACGCGGCAGGAGATCCTGAGGAAAGGTAGTGTCTCGCATGGCATTTCAATCGAGGGTGGCTGCTAACAGCTTCACACGTGCCCAAAGCGATTGATATACTTTCAACTGCTTCGGAGATTAGGAAGCAGAGCGATGCCCAGGCTGATACCCTGGCCCCGTATGAAGCACCTTCTCCAACCAGACCTGAAGATACAACGTCAGCTCATGCGGGTAAGTAATCCGATAATACCTGATCAATGTGGTCATCGCTTACTGTAGGTTACTTAATCGGATCAGTTCATTGTCCCCAAAGTTGGCAGTCTAGTGCTGAGTTTGATGTGGCATTTCCTTACTACGGTGCCCATGCCGATGACCAGCAGTACCACTTTATGCCCGGCACGGACTCCGCTCCTAACCCGGCCAGTTCTCTGGGATATGGCTGGGACGGTGACTTGTCTGGCTATCCTCAACTTTGAGGGTAATTTAATAGAGCTAATCGATCGATGTAGCCATACTTTCTCCTTTGTTCCTCTTCCAGTGTAGCTTTATTTACCGTCCTCTGTAGTAACAACAGTAAGTATATTTCGTACCATGTACATGTAGCACGGATAGAATGAACCAACCAGCTTGCTGGATTTTCAATTTTGGCGTCGACTCGTACTGACATGCTATACAAAGTTTACAGTTATTAGAAACAACATTTGTTTTAGGTCAGAACAAAATTGAGATCTCGTGTTTGTTTCTGCAAGACCAGTCTCATTTCTCCATCGTCACCTCTCATGCCCCGTCAACAGCATATTTCTTGATGGCTGCGTCCACCAATTCTACCATACCAATCACTGCCTCCTCTTCTAACGTGCGACCAAGGAGTTGAAGCCCAACAGGTACACCCGGGAACACGTCCGGATGGTCTATCACAAGTCAAATTCAAACCAACGACGAGGGGAGTGCACACAACAACATACAGAGTTTGTAAAATGCCTCGTCTTCGTGGTTGTGGAAGTCATGAGGAGCTACTGGGCGATCAAGCTTGGGGTTGACAAATGTTACAGGAAAGACAGCGCAAGCGTAGTCCATCGCATTTCCAAGGGTCGTATAGAACGAATCACTGGATGAAGAGAATCAGGTGAGGCTCAGTATATGCAAGTCGGAATGCGACCCACTAATTCAACCCGTGTGGACAGGCAGTATAAGCCACGGCGGGTGAAATGATAGCATCGACAGGTCTGCCAGTATTTGTCCTGTTCCTTGTTGCACTCCAGTGGTCCAAATAAGCCTTGCGCAACGCGCGTTTTTCTGTATGGAGTTGCCATAGCTAAAGACGAGGAGGTAAGACAACGCTGTCTAGTAATATCACGAGCATACCTCCCAGGCAGTTCTATTCCTCGGGGATCCAACTAGACTTTTCACGAGTGAAACCTCCAAGTCGAAGGGATGCGGATCCATCCCAGGGCTCATCGAAGTAATCAGAGGTTCACCGGACGCCTCACAACTTCTCCGGTAATCTTGCGCTCCATCAGCAGCCAGGATAGTTTGCTTGTAACCTAAGAGTTAGATAAACTTCCGAACACATTTATGGACTTACAGCATTCCTGTAGATATCGACGTGGTTGAGAGGCTCCCAGTCGATAACTAGGTCAATTTTCTCAAATCTGGGATGGGGGTAGGTAGTGGGTTCAACCTACCCTGGTGTCCTTCCTTCTCTAGCGCTTCTTTGACCATATTCATAGCCCTAGTGAGGGGAGGATGTGGCTTGACCACTTTATTGTCCCATAATATCGCAAAGCACATTCCCTTTCCGCTACCATGCTCTACCAGTCGATATTCTTCATCGTTCCACACTTTTCGGATCACGAGGGGGTCGCGATTCCAGGGACGGGCATCTATGATTGCCTTTGTGAATAGTTTCAATGCCGAGACAGAGGTTGCCATCGGCCCAAGAACAGAAGAAATGGACTCCTGACCCATCAAGGTGTTGGCAGCACCGTGATAGGGAAGACGTTCGTACGAGGGCCGAAGCGTGTACAATCCGCAAAAAGCACTGGGGATGCGGAGAGACCTATAGCCATTAGATATTAAACCCCCTCTTGAATCATGAACAGAAGCATTACCCGTCTATATCGGTGCCCACTCCCAAGGGGCTACCTCTCATGGCGAGGAGCGCACCTTCTCCGCCGGAGGAGCCACCAGGGGTAAGCTTCCTATTGTAGGGGTTTGTCGTGCGGCCGAATACATTGTTATGTGTTTCGCCCCACTGCACAGTTGAGCATCAGTGTCAGAACAGGTTTCCCCCACGAGCCCATTCGGCATAGACGACAAATGTAGGGGAACTTACCATGAGTGTCTGTGGCACATTAGTACGAACAAACGGCACCGCTCCAAGTTCGTACAAGATTTCCACAAGGACACAATCATCCTCTGCAAACTTCCCAATGTTACAAGCGTATCCTGAGAGGTATGATGTCAATGGTCGGCAAAATCCTTCATAGATCTGTCAGTACCCATGATCGTCTCCAAGCCTTTCATAGTAAACTGGTCTTTCAGCGAAATCGGTAAGCCGTGTAAAGGGCCAATGGGTTCTCCATGTTCCACCAGATACTGGTCAACTTCTTTTGCCCGATCAAGGGCACGCTCAACGAAGATTTCAGTCAGGCAGTTCGTCTGAAACAATGGTTTGAGAATGCCCGGGAGACGGAATCCACGAATCGCAGACTCACGACTTGATGCGCGATGATAGCGCTCTTGAGATATGCAGTGGTGACTTCTAGACTTGTGTACCCCGAGTGCTTGTCGGCGAGCAAACGAACCAAAGCCGACACGTCTTTCACGCCGAGATCGATAATGTCAAGCTCTCGTGATGACAAAAGTCCACAGTCCTCTGTGACGGTGCGAACATCCAGGGAAGCATCCGGCGGCACTTTGATCTTCCACTCTTCCGGGATGGACGCATCCTGGACGGCTTTACGAACGTTGCACAAAGTGCGCCAATCTGAGGTTCCAGAGATAGTTCCGGTATCC